>JAJMZS010003230.1:0-30213 GCA_023807205.1 Isotricha prostoma
GACACCTTCCAAAAAGGTCCTGAAAATTTTCAGGACCTTTTTGGAAGGTGTCCCCAAATTGTCCCCGAAGGTCCTTCCTCTTGTTCTCGTCCCCTTGTTCTTTTGCCTTATTTTATTTATTGCTATTATTATTATTATTTTTCTTGTCATCAGGTTTTAAAACTTCTTTTATTGCACCTAAACTTGAAAGTGCACCAGTTGCTTCAAATGGAATAAATACTTTGTTAGCATCTCCTTTTGCAACTTCTTCTAATGCTTCTAATGATTTAAGTTGAATTAATTTTTCGTCTGGATTTGCTTTTTTAATAGAATCATAAACCATTTGAATTTCTTGAGCTTTTGCAACTGCTACTTCACGAATTGCTTCAGCTTCACCTTTTGCTTTTCTGATTTGTGCTTCTTTATCAGCTTCAGCATCTAAAATTGCAGCTTCTTTTCTACCTTCAGCGATAGTAATTGCAGCTTGCTTTTCTCCTTCTGCTTGTAGAATTGCAGCTCTTTTATTTCTTTCTGCATTCATTTGCTTTTCCATTGCATCCCTAATATCTGCTGGTGGATTAATGTCTTTAATTTCAACCCTGTTTACTTTACAGCCCCATTTGTCTGTTGCTTCGTCAAGTAAAATTCTTAATTGATTGTTAATCATATCTCTTGAACTAAATGTTGAGTCTAAGTTCATTTTACCAACAATATCACGAATTGTTGTAATTGCTAGATATTCAATACCCTTTTTTAATGATTGAATTTCATATACTGCTTTAGCAGGATCTGTTATTTGGAAAAATACAACAGTATCTATTGTAATTGTAACGTTATCTTCTGTGATTACTCCCTGAGGTGGGACATCCATCGTTTGTTCTTTTAAACTTACAACACTTCTTACATGATCAAAAAATGGAATAATTATTGTAAGTCCGGCATCAGCAACCTTATGAAATTTACCAAGTCTTTCTATAATGTAAACTTCAGATTGTTTAACTACCTTAATGCTTTTAAATGCTATTATTGCTATAATAACTAAGAAAATGATTAAATATGGCATTTGTTTTTCCTCCTTTAATTTAAAAATATATATATTAAAAAACTAATAACGAATTAATTATTAATTGATGAATGTATTCTTGAAACTACAAGTTTAACACCGTCAATTTTTAAGACTTTTACTGTTTCTCCAACATCAATGCTAGAGTTATTATTACTTACAGCAGACCAGTATTGACCTTCTATCTTAACTTGACCATTATCATTTGGCGAAATTTTAGAAACAACTATACCTTCTTTGTCTATTAATGAGAACGCATTTGTTTTAACATTATCGTCCTTAGCAATAATTTTATTTACTAATGGCCTTGTAAGAGGAATTAATATACAAGATGAAATAACAAAAACTAAGGTTTGAATAAATAAGTTGTTTGTTATAAAGCTTGCAATCATTGCTATAAGTGCTGCTATTCCAAACCAAAAAACTAAAAATCCAACGGTAATTATTTCTGCGATAAAAAATATTCCTGCGGCGATAAGCCAAATATACCACATATTATATCACCTCTTTAAATTTAATTCCTTAATAATTATACTACAAATTTCCATAAAAATAAATAGTTTACAAAAAATATTTTTTCGTTGAAATATTTCAGGACCAATTTGGGGAGATTTTGGGGACACCTTCCGAAAAGTCCCTGGAATTTTTCCAGGGATTTTTCGGAAGGTGTCCCAAAAATCTCCCCAAATTACTTCACATTATTTGCTATTAGCAATAAGTTTTGCAATGTCATAAATTAATTTTGCTTTGTCTGGTGGACAATTTTTAAGCAATTCAGAAAATTCTGATGTTAGATAAGAATTTGAATTTGGCAATGCACCATTCAAAATTTCTCCTTCAGATACTTCCAAAATCGAACATATTTCAGATAATCTTTTTAAATTGATGGTTATGGCACCACGTTCAATTCTACTTAAAAATGCTACGGAAACGTCTAATTGCTCAGCTAGTTTTTCTTGAGTCATTTTTTTATTCAATCTTGCAAACTTTATTCTTTGACCAATAATTGTTAAATCTAAAGACATAATAAACACCTCTTGTGCCCCAATATAGCATTTAATAGTTAAATTTTACAGAAACATATATATAAATATTTACCACTTATAAAAAATGCTATTAAATAGTTTTTACAATAAGTTAATTACGGATACTTAGATTTAATAATTTTTTAATAAAATATTTTTATTTTGCTTGATATTTTTTAGGGAATATTGTATGATATTAGAGTAAAGTATAAGGAGGAGTATAAATATGAAAAAATCAATAATTGTGCTATTAGTTCTAATAATGATTTTTACAGCATTTTCATATAGTATAACATATGCAACAAATGATTTAATAAATGATAAAACAAGCGAAATGTTAAAAATGAAAGATAAATCACAAGAAGAAATAGAACAGTATCAAGAAAAATATAATTCTGAAACATATGGGATGACCGCATTTATATTAAGTAAAGTTAGATTTTACAGCATACCTGTATGTTTTATTGGTATAGTTATAGGAGCGTTGTATCAATATGTTTTAGGTACAAGAAGATTAGATAAAAAGCATAAAGGATTTAATTTAATATTAACATTCGTTACTTTGCTTGTTATTTGTCAAATACTACCATTGATATTTACTATAGTAGTAACAAATTGGAGGGGTTAAAAGCATGAAAGTTTTATTTGCATTAAATAATGATAATGTTTCAAACGCAATAATTAAAAAATATCAAAAACAATATAAAGAAATATTATCATATAAAAACGTATATTACTTTAATGCTATTTTGAAGGAATTACAAAAGGATAAAACTTATGATAGAGTGGTTATAAGCGAAGACTTAGAACCATTTGCAAATAATGATTATGATACAATAGATAAATTTATCTTTGAAAAACTAGATAAAATAAGTGATGAAGCAACTAAACAAAATGGCGATGATATTGAAATTATACTTATTTGTTCAGACAGAATAAATAAGGGAGATAGTGTCTTAATTAAGCTTTTTGGAATTGGTATTTATAATGCAATTATTGGAAACGATAGACAAATTGAAACAGTTTGCTCTTTAATAAATCAACCAAGAACAAAAAAAGAAGCAAAACTTTACTATAAAATTGAATCTAATAGTGTAAGCTATCAAAGTGAAAGTGAAAACAGTGTAAATGAAACAGAAGTACAAAACATTTTAGCACACTATAAAAGATTAGGGAAAAATGAAGATAAATATGTAGATAGCTTTAATACAATTGTTGCACAATATACTGATGAACAATTGAAGGTTATAATTAAATGCTTACCATTGCATGTAAGAGCAGTTTTAGAGGAGCAATCCCCAAAATATCAGGAATTGGTAACATTTTCAAAGGATAATCGTAGTAAAGCAGCGTATAGTGATTATAATAGTGGAAAAAGTGTACGTAAAAAAGAAACAATTACTTCAAAAATGATAGAAGATGATTCTAGTAAAACAAAAATTTCTAGGCCAATTGTAATACCAAATTCAATAAAGAATAAAGAATTTAAGGTTATAAAAGAAAACAAAGAAAAAGATGAAATAAAAGAAAAAACAGAAAATACAGTTAATACCGAAGAAGTTATTGATGAAGAAAATATAGCATTTGAGCTTCCAAATGTTGCTGAAGAAAAAAGAGGAAGGGGAAGACCTAGAAAGAAAGTAGACTTAGACGTAGATATTATTGATAAGCCTAAAAGAGGAAGAGGAAGGCCTAGAAAAGAAAGTAAGGATGAAGAAGGCCTAATTGAAACAATCACAAATAATGATATTGAAGAAATAGAAATGCCAAATGTAGAATTAAATAATAATATAAGTATTCCAGAAGTTGAAATGGAAGAACCTGTAGATTTATTTAGTATGAATGAAGAAGATGATAATGAATTAGAAACCGAAAGCAAATCAGAAGTTAATGATGAATCAAATACAGAGGGTATTATTCAACAAAGTAACGAAGATAGTGAAGAAGCATTTGATTTATTTAATTTAGGTGCTGATCAAGATGATGATGAAGTTGAAAAAGATGCAATAGAAGAGGATGAAGAGGAACAACCAATTGATTTATTTGATATTGATGAGAGCGATAATGATAATATAGAACAAAAACCAGAAGAAGATAATTATATTATTACAAACAATAATTATTCTTTACAAGACGAAATAGAGGACAAAACAATTATTCAAACAAATACAGGAAATATGGATACAGATAATAATACATTGATTACAGGAAATGTAAAGGTAGTATGTTTTGTTGGAACAACCAAAAACGGAACATCATTTTTGGTAAATAATGTCGCAGAAATGCTTTCTCAAATGAATATTTCAACTGCAATATTAGATATGACAAAATCAAGAAATGCATATTATATTTATACAAAAAACGATGAGACATTGAGAAATATAGGAATACAATCTATCAAAAAATTAAATCAGGGAATTGCGAATGGGATAGAAGTGCACAAAAATCTTACAGTTTATACTGCGTTACCAGATGCCGAGGCAGAAAACAACAATATTGATACAATTATTTCAACACTAACTAGTAAATATTCTGTAATTTTAGTTGATTGTGATTTTGATACAGATATTAAGCTATTTGAAAAAGCAAATGAGATATATCTTGTTCAAACGCAAGATGTACTTACAATACAACCATTTACAGCATTTTTAAGAAATTTAAAAGCAAAGAATGTATTAAAACAAGAAAAACTTAAAGTTGTAATAAACAAGGAACAAAAAGTAAGTGGTTTAACAGATAAAATTCTTATTGGTGGAATGGCTTATTATAATGATCCAGGTATGGCATTTATGACGGAGCTATTTAATAAGGATAAAATTGCATATTGCAAAATCCCATTTGAAATGCAAAATTATTCTAAATATTTATCTTCAATGGTAAAGTGTACTATTTCATTAAATGGCTATACAAAGCAATTTATGTCTGCATTACAAGATTTAGCAACTATGGTTTATCCACTTATTAATAAGCCAAAATTTTCTCCTAGGGGGAACAAAAAAAAGGATAAACAAGATATATTTTCAAGCAAGGTTAATGATACACTAAATAAAATGAGAAATAATTATTAATATATTTAAAAATATAAGAGGTGATACTTTGAGCGGAGGAGCATTTGCAGTTATATTTGTACTAGTAATAATAATATTTATACTAATCATGTATAATTTATCAATTTATAAGAAAACTAAGCAATTAAGTAATACAAATGAAAAAGTTTCTAACTTAATTGTATTACAAAATTTTATTGAAACTATTGGAAAAGACATGCCAGCAGAAGAAAAGATACGAGTAATAAATGATATTTTAATTGAAAAGTATGATATAAAATATTCAAGTATTGTTGTCTTTAATGGAGCAGAATACACAATTAAAGCTACAAACGTTGATGAAAGATTTTTAGATGTTTTAACAAATCTTCACAATGAAGAGCTTTTTAAGGATAGTATTTTTTCTGCAACACCTAAGTATGTTACAACCAATAGTGCAAATGAACGCTTAAGTTACCAAAAGGATGATATGGGAAGAGCAAAATCTGCAATGTTTTTCCCATTGTATATAGATAATGTATATATTGGTTATTGGATAATAGAAAGTGATCAAATGCATGCATTTGACAATATGGACACTAGTATTTTAAGAACAATTAGAGATAATATAGTATCAGTTCTTAAAACATTATCTTATCAAAATACTGTAGAAAATATTTATAGAACTGATATAACAACTAATCTTTATTCAGCAGAATACTTATATGGAAAAGGAAAAAATATAATAGATCAATTTGATGAATCATCACTATGTATGTTTACAATTAATAATATCGAAGAGATAAATAAGAATTTTGGAAGACAAATTGGAACAAATACAATAAAAAGCGTAGTGAAAACCGTTCAAAACAATATTTCTGATGAATATATATTTGTAAGGTATATGGGACCAAAATTTGTGATAGCTTTTACAGGTGTGGATATAGATGCGGTTCCTGAGTTTATAAAGACTATTAAAGAAGAATTAGAAAACTTAGAAATTCCTACAGGAAAGGTAAAATCTAAAAAAGATAAAAAAGAAATTACTGTATCACCAATTACAAATTTCGTAATAGCAACATATTACAAGGGTACGGGAATAGAAGAACTAACTAAAAAGTTAGAAAGCTATTTAAATGATTCAGATAAAGATGAAAGTAAGATAGTTTGTATATGATAGGAGGAGGAACAATGATAAATGATGAAACAATGAATTTTAAGGTTGAAAGAGAAAAAAGTGAAAAAACCCAAGAAATTCTTAAAGAAGTTTACAATTCTTTAGAGGAAAAAGGATATAATCCAGTAAATCAAATAGTTGGTTACATTTTATCAGGAGATCCAACATATATTACAAGTCATAATAATGCTAGAAATATTATAAGAAAAATAGAAAGAGATGAACTTCTAGAAGAAATGGTTAAAAAATATATAGGATTAGATTAATATATGAAAAGAATTTTAGGATTAGATTATGGAGATGCAAGAGTTGGAGTGGCTATAAGCGATGCTTTGGGAATAACTGCTCAAGGACTAAAAACCATAGTACATAATGGTAATGATAAAATATTGCTTGCAGAACTAGATAAAATGATGCAGGATTATGAAATTGGAACTATTGTTGTTGGTATGCCCATAAAAATGGATGGTAGTAAAGCTGAGAGAGTAGATCTTACACAAAAATTTATTCATAAGCTAAAATGCAAATATAATAGAATTAAAATAGAAACAATTGATGAAAGGCTAACAACAATTCAAGCACATAAAACAATGAACGATTTGAATATAAAACCAGGCAAAAAAAGAGCGATAGTAGACACGATTTCTGCAGTATATATTCTAGAAGTGTATATAAATAAAAATAATTAATAAAATATTGCAAATGATATTATTATATGATATAAAAATTATATGAAAATTGAAAGGAGAAAATTTAAAAATGGATAACGATGATATAATGAATGATGAAAATCTAGATAATGTAATCATATTAAACGATGAGGAAGGGAATGCAGTTCAATTTGAATTTTTAGATTTAATAGAATATAATTCAGAAGAATATGTGGTTTTACTTCCAGTTGAAGATGAAAATGAAGATGAAGCAGGAGAGGTAGTAATACTTAAAGTTGAAGAAACAGAAGGAGACGAAGAAGAATCTTATGTAGGAATAGAAGACCAAGAAGAATTAAATGCAGTATTCCAAATATTTAAAGATAAATTTAAAGATGAATTCAGTTTTATGGATGAAGAATAATAATTAAACATTATTTAAGCCTCAATTAATTGAGGCTTTTTATAAAGGAAAAGATATGAAGAAAAATGAAGAGTATGTAGTTAATATTATAGATAATGGTTACCAGGGAGAAGGAATAGCCAAAATAGGTGGTATTCCTGTATTTATACCAAATGCAATTGTAGGGGAAGAAGTTAAAATAAAAATTCTTAAAGTATTAAAAAGTATGGCATATGGGAAGGTTATATCAATATTAAAAGAATCTAATAGAAGAAATGTAGTAGATTGTGCTACATATAGTCAGTGCGGTGGATGTTCATTAAGACATATAAAATATAGTGAAACACTAAAACTGAAAAGGACCATTGTAGAGAATAATTTAAAAAAAGCAGGGTTATTAACAGCTACGGTTAATGATTGTATAGGAATGTTGAACCCATATAATTATAGAAATAAATTGCAATATCCAGTAGGATTAGTAGATGGAAAGCCAGAAATAGGTGTATTTGCAGAAAGATCACATAGAATTATCCAAACTAAAAAATGCTATATTCAAAATACAGTAATACAAAAAATTGCAAATGATATTTATAGATTTATTTTGGAAAACAATATTCCGGTATATGATGAAGAAAAGCACGTAGGAGAAATAAGGCATATTTACATTAGAATAGGTGTTAAAACAAACGAAGTATTAGTTGTAATTGTAAGCAATAGTGCTAAAATCACGAAGGAAAAAGAATTGGTAAAAAATATTATAGAAAGACACCCAGAAGTAAAAACGATAGTAAAGAATATAAACTCCAAACAGACAAATGTTATTTTGGGTAGTGAAAATCAAGTGCTATATGGAAATGGCTATATAGAAGATGAATTATTAGGATATAAATTTAAAATATCACCAATGTCATTTTATCAAGTTAATCCAGTGCAAACAGAAGTATTATATACTAAAGCAATTGAAAAGGCGGAGTTAACCGGAAAAGAAACAATATTTGATTTGTATTGTGGAATAGGAACAATAGGAATATGCGCATCAAAAAATGCAAAAAAACTTATTGGAATTGAAACAATTCCAGAAGCAATAGAAGATGCAAAGGAAAACGCAAAATTAAATAAGATAGAAAATGCAGAATTTATAGTTGGAAATGTTGAAGATGAATTACCTAAATTAATAGAAAAAGAAAAAATAACACCTGATGTAGTATTTTTAGACCCACCAAGAAAAGGGTGTGACAAAAAAATACTAGAAACACTTTTAGAGGTACAACCTAAGAAAATAGTATATATCAGTTGTAATTCCGCAACACTTGCAAGAGATTTAAAAATATTAGAGCCAAAATACAAAATGGGAAATGTTCAGCCAGTAGATATGTTTCCGTTTACATCGCACATAGAAAATATCGCAATTCTTAAGCTTAAATAAACGTTGATATAACTGGATTTGAGCCACATTTTGACAGTTTTAAAAATAACCACAAAAAAGCATAAAAAAGTGCAAAAATCATTAAAAATAGCAAAATTTTGAAATAAGGTTGTATATGGTGGATATGTTCCCGCCCCATACACAGAGGATAAAAAATGGGAGCAAAAATAAAATATAAAAAACACCCAAAAGGGAGCAAAGGCTCTCTTTTTTTATGTAATTAAAACAACCGTAAAGCTAATAAAAATAATACTTTGAAGGTTGCAAACAAATAAAAATATGATATAATTTGAACGTAAGTATAGTTTGTTCGTAAGATTGTAATCTTGTTAACAAGTTGATTTTCGCAATATGGATATAAGACGAAATAAATATAAGGCGGATGAAAATCCGTTTTTGTATGATATAATGTTTATAAGAGGAGGTGATTTTGTGAAGAAAGAAATAAAAATAACAGGATATGATATTGCATATTATTCATCTATAATAACCATTATAGCATCAATAGTATTGGCAGTATTTCAATTTATAAATAAAACTAATGAGTGGGATAAAGTCTTTATGTTTTTCATATTTGGATTTATAGGATATTATACTAATAAAGAAAATAGAAAAAAAGAAAAGAATAAAGATAAATAAAAATTACAATTTATAAAGATGAACAGAAGATTTTGGTATTACGAACAGAGAGATTTTATACATGCGTGTATGGGGCGTAGATATGTTCTTGGAACCATATACATGGTAGATTAATATGTCTACGGTGCCTACACAACCCACATAGAGTCAATCGCAATTTTGAAATTGAAATAAAGATAAATAGTAATATACAAATAGGAGAGAATTATGTTTAATATAAAATGGATAGGAATAATAAAAGATGAAGATATAAAAAAATATCAAAGAGGAGAATTAAATAAAAATGCTATAAAAATAACAATGCCTAAATCGTCTAAGGAACAAATGATAAAAGCAATTCCTTTTTTGATTCCAACAATAATTATTATGTTTTTAGTTATGTTTATTAAAACATATATGGCAAAAGATATGGTTATCGCAGGATGGGCAGTGTTTATAGGTATAATTATTGGATTTATTTTATTAGCTGTACATGAGTTTTTACATGCAATAGTTTATCCTAAAAAGGTAAATAAATATATTGGAATTGTAAAACCATTTAGTGCAGTTGCTTTAACTTCTTATCCATTATCAAAAAAAAGATTTATATTAATGAGTTTACTTCCTTATATTCTAGGAATTGTTCCATTAATATGCTTTATATTATCAGACTCAGGTAATTTGATTTTGAATGCAATATTATGGGGAATGGCTTTTATGGGACTTGCTAGCCCATATCCGGATGCATATAATGTATATCAAGTAATAAAACAAGTTCCAAAAGGAAAAAAAGTACAGTTTTTCGAAGATGATACATATTATATGTAGCAATTATGCGGGCATGGGGCGTAGATATGTTCTTGGAATCATATACAGGGTTGATTCATATGTCTACGGTGCCTACACAACCCATTGCGAGGTCGTTTCAGTTCTTAAATTAAAATAATAATAAACTAGGGTACATTTTATACCCTGGTTCAAGATATAAATGTCGAATAATGTCGGAAAGTTCTTTGAAAACTTCATTCTAAATTATTGAATAAATTCAATAAAAATGATACAATACAAACAAAAGTTTGAAAAAATGATAATTATAGTATTTTATATATAGCAGTAGTTATAATAAAAACTTAGTTTAGAAAGGAATGAAGTCTTATGAAAAAAGATTTTATTAAAGTTGAAATGATGGTTAAAAATAATAGAGTTAGTGTAATTAGAATTAATGGAAATGAGTATATATCATTAACAGATTTGGCACGATATGTGAATCCAGAAGAACCTAAAATACCAATACAAACATGGATGAGAAATAAAAATGTTATATCATTTTTAGGACTTTGGGAACAAATGCATAATTCAAATTTCAAAGGTATCGAATTCGAGACCTTTGAAAATGAAGCTGGAAAAAATAGTTTTTACTTATCACCACAAAAATGGATAAATACTACAAATGCAATAGGCATAATTTCGAAATCAGGAAATAATGGCGGTACTTTTGCTCATGTGGATATAGCATTTGAATTTGCTAGTTGGTTAAGTCCAGAATTCAAATTATATTTAATTCAAGAATTTGAAAGATTAAAGAAAAATGAAGCTTTTCAAAACAAAATAGATTGGCAAGCAAATAGGATGTTAGCAAAAGTTAATTATCTAATACATACAGACTCTATAAAAAGAAATATAATACCAATTTTAACTGAAAAACAGAAGAATTTTGTTTATGCAGAAGAAGCAGATGTATTAAATGTAGCACTATTTGGAATGACAGCAAAAGAGTGGAGAGATCAAAATCCGGAATTAGCAAAAGAGGGAAATATAAGAGATTATACGGACTTAATGCACTTAATAATTTTAAGTAATCTTGAAACAAAAAATGCTGATTTAATTGAGAATAATATTCCTCAAAAAGATAGATTGATAATATTAAATGAAACAGCTAAAAAGCAAGTTGAATTATTACAAAATAATAATAGTATTAAGGAATTAGAAGAAATGCAGGAAAGCATTAATAAGAGATTGAATTAATGTATGTATAATGTAAATCTAAATGTTGTGTAATAAGGAAACATATCTATGGAACAATATACATGGTTAATTCATATGTTGACGGTGCATACAACCCCCCCCTGAAAAAAATATAAAAACATTTACATAATATGAAAAGAGGTTATAAGATGATAAAAAATATAATATTTGATTTGGGAAATGTAATAATAAATTATAACCAGGAGAAAATAATAAAACATTTTACTCAAGATAAAGATGAATATGATTACATAATTGAGCAAATATTTAAAGCTCCAGAGTGGCAAATGATGGATTTGGGAACAATTACAAATCAAGAGGCTGCAAACATTATAAATAAAAGAAATAATTATAAATATAAGGATTTGACAGAAGATTTTTTAAATAATTGGTATAAAATTCAAACCGTCAACAGAGATGTGGTTGAATTAGCAAAAAAACTACATAAAGATGGGTATAGATTATATGTGTTATCTAATATGGCTAATTTAACATTTGAATTTTTTAAAGATGATGAATTTTTTGAATTATGTGAAGGAATAATTATTTCGGCACATGAGCATATAAAGAAACCAGATAGAAAAGTTTTTGAGATACTAATTAGCAGATACAACTTGAACCCACAAGAGACAATATTTATTGATGATGATGACACAGGGAGAAGTTACAGAACTGCCAATGAAATAGGGATTTTTGGCAGATTTGTTTTGCCAAATAATGTTGAGGATATTAAAAATATGTTAGCGGAAAATGGTGTGTATGGAGCGTAGATATGTTCCTGGTACCATATACAAGGTTAAAGCACTATGCAACGCCCCATATACAACCCACTCAGAGGTAATTTCAGCGCTTAAATTGAAATAATTAATCAACAAGGATACATCATGACCCTGTTAAAAATATAAATGTCGAATTTTGTCTAAATTTTTTTTAATAAATTTATTACAAACTATTGACCCAATTCAATTAAAATGATAGAATACGAACAAAGTTTCGAAGGAATACAAAATTAAGGAGGTATTATTTTGGAAAAAGAATTGATGTTAGTAGAAAAAGTTTTTGATAATAATCAAATAAGAACATTATGGAATAAAGATGAAGAAAAATTTTATATTAGTGTAATTGATATAATAGATGTACTTGTTGATTCTAAAGATGTATCTGCATATTGGAGAAAATTAAAACAAAGGCTAAAAGAAGAAGGCAACGAAACCGTGACAAAATGTCACAGCTTGAAAATGATTGCTAAAGATGGCAAAAATCGTATGACAGATGTTGTTGATATTGAGGGAATGTTTAGACTTATTGAATCTATTCCAGCTAAAAAAGCTGAGCCTATTAAATTATGGCTTGCAAGATTAGGAAAAGAAAGAATAGATGAAGAATTTGATCCAGAGATCACTATAAATCGAGCTTTAGAGACATATAAAAGAAAAGGTTATTCAGAAGATTGGATAAATCAAAGATTAAAAACTATAGATGCTAGAAAAGAATTTACTGATGAATTAAAGAATAAAGGAATAGAAAAAGCAAAAGATTTTGCTGCTTTAACTAATATTTTAACAAAAGTGTGGAGTGGATATTCTGTAAAAGAATATAAAGAGCTAAAAAATCTTAAGAAAGAAAGTTTAAGAGATAATATGACAAATATGGAATTAGTTCTAAATATGCTTGCAGAGGTGTCTTCAACAGAAATATCAAAAAGTTCTAAAAATAGTGGATATGAAAATGTTAAAGATTCTGTAATAAAAGGTGGAAATGTTGCAAAAAATGCCAAAGAACAAATAGAAAAAGAAACTGGAAGGAAAATTGTTACAGGAAACAATAATAAAAATATAAAAAATTTAGGGGCAAGTAAAAAATAATAATTTTGGGGACGTGTCTAAAAATTACAATTTAAACAAAGAAAACAGAAATGCTTGCAAAAAAATAATTTTGGGGACGTAATTTTGGGGACGTAATTTTGGGGACGTGTCTAAAAATTACAATTTAAACAAAGAAAACAGAAATGCTTGCAAAAAAATGAATAATGGTATAATATAAAAAAGGGGTAACAAAAAACAGGGCAGAAAGGAAATAAAATGGCAAGAATAGCAAGAAAAAGTTTTGAAACCTCTTTTTTTCATATAATAACACAAGGAATTAATAGAGAGTTTATATATAAAAAAGCTGAGTATATAGAAGAATATATACGACTAATCAAGAAATACAAGGATGAATATGGTATCTCGGTATTAGCATTTTGCATTATGAGTAATCATGCTCATATGTTATTATATGTAAAAACAACAGAAGAAATGGCAAAATTCATGCATAAAGTTAATGGAATTTATGCTCAATACTACAATAGAAATGAAAATAGAGTTGGGATTGTTTTTAGAAATAGGTATGTAAGTGAGGCAATATATAATGAAGATTACTTAATAAAGTGTATAAAATACATACATATGAATCCAGTAAAGGCAGGAATTGTAAAAAGATGCGATGAATATATATATTCATCATATCAAGACTTTGTAAATAATTCAGGAGTAGCAAGATCACCAATTTTAACAGAAATGTTCGGAAATAATTTTACAGATATATTTAATGATGTTAATCAAGAAATGATATTTAATGATATTGATATTAATGAAGAAGATAGAATAGATGGGGCTATAAGGGAATATTTAGATAGAGATAATAAATCACTCGAAGATGTTTTAAAAGATAGAGAAAGCAAGAAAAAATTCATTAAATATTTAAAAAATAATCAAAAAATAACATATGTAGCAATAATGAAGAGATTAAATATAACAGCAGGGGAAATGAACTCATTAAAAAAAGATAATTTTTAGACACGTCCCCCAAATTTTAAAACAACTTGCGAATTGCACTATAATATGATATAAAATAGAAAAATGTTGAAGTAAAAGAGGGGAAATTGTATGAAGGAAAAAATTGAACTAATTAATAAAAGTATAAGCGCAGCACTATTAATTTCACTAGGAAATTATGCATTATTAAAACTAGGAAATCCAATAGGACCAGTCATTTTTGCATTAGGTTTACTTGGAGTTTGCTATATGGGGTTAAATCTATTTACTGGGAAATGTGGATTTTTATTTCAAGATAAAATTAAACCATTAAATTTATTAATAATTTTAGTAGTAAACTTAGTAGCAGGTTACCTTTTTGGATTGCTATATTCAGTAGCAGATGTAGATGTATATACTAATGCAGTTGCAAAAGTGGCAACATGGAACTTGTCAATAGCATTTTTCATTAAATCATTACTTTGTGGAATGATAATGTATATTGCAGTTTATATGTATAAAAAAGGAACTCCTTTAGGAATTATTTATGGAATACCATTATTTATATTCTGTGGTTTCCAACACTGTATTGCAAATATAGTTACATTAGGAGTTGCAAGAACATTCAATTGGTCAATTCTTATATGTATATTAGGTAACTTCCTAGGTTCATTATTTGTATGGTTCATATCAAAAGATATTCCCAAAAACATGAAATACATAGATAATAAAAAAGTGGAGGGTTAGGAATGAAAGCTCTAATTACAGGAGGCTCTTCAGGTATTGGACGTGATATTGCAAGAGAACTTGCAAAGATAAAATATGACTTAATCATTGTTGGTAGAAATGAAGAACGCTTGAATAGCTTGAAAAACGAGTTGGAAGAAAATTATAAAATAAATGCTAAAACATATTCTCTAGACTTGTCTAACAAAGAAAATGCATATAAATTGTTCGAACAAGAAAAGGATATAGATTTACTTGTTAATAATGCAGGATTCGGCTTATATGGAGAATTTGTAAAAACAGACTTAAGTAAAGAAGTAAATATGATAGAAACAAATATTACAGCAATGCATATTTTAATGAAGCTATATTTACAAGAAATGATAAAAAAGGATAAAGGGCAAATTTTAAATGTTGCTTCAATTGCAGGATTTATGCCAGGACCACTTATGGCAACATATTATGCTAGCAAAAACTATGTGTTGGCTTTAAGTAGAGCAGTTCATAAGGAATTAAAAAAGTCAAAATCAAATGTTAAGATTAGCGTGCTTTGCCCAGGACCAGTAAACACTAATTTTAATAATGTTGCAAATGTTAGCTTTAAGATAGATGGATTAAGCAGTGAGTATGTTGCAAAATATACTGTAAAAAAACTACTAAAAAGAAAATTTTTGATTATTCCTGGCAATATTATAAAACTAGCCAGAGCGTTTTCAGAAGTAACACCAGACGCCATTAAGGAAGAATTTTCATATTTTGCGCAAACTAAAGGTAAAAAGAGTAAATGAAAGTAGGCTAAGATGAAAATTGAAAAAATAGAAACAAACTATAATAAAAATATGTATTTAGACACTAAAAATATTAAACCAGGCAAATACAAGGAATCGATTGAAAACAAGATTATAAATGTATATAAAGATGTAAAATACCAAGAATTTATTGGACTTGGAGGAGCAGTTACACAAGCAGTCGGGGTAGCATATAAGAAGTTGCCAATTGAAAAGCAAAAAGAGCTAATTCAAGATTATTTGGGTTGGTGTAATTATAATGTTTTTAGGATTCCAATAGGAAGTTGTGATTTTTCTCCAGAAACATATTCATATAGCAAACAAAAGGATTTATCTGATTTTAGTATCGAAAAGGATTTTGAGCAAATAATTCCAGTAGTTAAAGATATATTAGAATTTAATCCTAATGCCCAGTTTTTAGCTAGTCCATGGAGCCCACCGAGCTTTATGAAAAGTAACAAAATGCTAACATTAGGTGGAAAGTTATTAGAAAAATATTATTCTGTATATGCAAAATATCTAGTAAAGTACATAAAAGAGTATAAGAATATTGGAATAAATATTAATTATATAACCATACAAAATGAACCAAATGCTTTGCAGATATGGGAATCATGTTTGTTTAGTTCGCAAGAAGAATTAGATTTTATAAAGAACTATTTATATCCAGAATTTAAAGACAATAATATTGATACAAAAATATTAATATATGACCATAATAAGGAAAAAATGTATAACAGAGCAAAAGATATTTTAAACAGACTTAATGAAGTAGATGGAATTGCATATCACTGGTATACGGGAGATCATTTTGAAAGCATTGAGATTTGTAGCAAGGTTTTTAAAAACAAATTAATTATGCACACAGAAGGATGTGTAGGATATTCAAGATTTAAGCCTGAAGAAGAAGTAAAAAATGCAGAAATCTATGCTCATGATATTATTGGAGATTTAACTCATGGCACGAATGCATATATTGATTGGAATATTTTATTAGACAATAAAGGTGGACCAAATCACAAAAAGAATTATTGTAACAGTCCTATAATGTTAAATAAAGATGAAAATGATTATTATAAAAATCTATGTTTTTATTATATTTGCCAGTTCGGAATGGCTATAAAGCCAGGAGCTGTAAGAATTGCTACTACAAGGTATACAGAGAACATTGAGACTGTTGCTTTTGAAAATAGAGATAAAAGTATAGGAATAGTTCTATTAAATAGACAAGACATAAATTATGAATATAACTTATGCATTGGAGATATCAGTATTCATGACAATTTGGATAGTCATGCTATTGTTAGTTATCTTATTAAATAATACTAGACAAAAATTACGGTATTTGATATATTAAAAATTAGGAGGGGTAGTAAAATGAAAAAAATATTTGTAACAGGATGTACAGGCTATATAGGAAGTCATACATGTGTGGAATTACTAAATAATGGATTCGAAATCATTGGTTTAGATAATTTTAGTAACAGTAAACCACAGGTTTTAGACCGAATTAAAGAAATAACAGGAAAAGAAGTAAAATTTTACGAAGGAAATATGCTAGACCAAAATTTATTAAACAAGATATTTGATGAAAATGATATAGATGCAGTTATTGATTTTGCAGCATATAAGGCAGTCGGTGATAGCGTAAGCCATCCAGTAGAATATTACATAAATAATGTAAGTAGTGTTTTAACATTGCTTAAAGTTATGAAAGAACATAATGTTAAATCATTAGTATTTAGTAGTAGTGCAACAGTATATGGAAATCCAGATAAAATGCCTATTACAGAAAATTCTAAAACAGGTGGAACCACAAATCCTTATGGAACAAGCAAATTATATGTAGAAGGAATATTAAAAGATTTATATAATTCAGATAATACTTGGAAAATATGTATCTTAAGATACTTTAATCCAGTAGGAGCACATAAATCTGGACTAATTGGAGAAGAACCAAATGGTGTTCCTGCAAATCTAATGCCATTTATTTCAATGGTTGCGACAGGAGAGCTAGAATACTTAAATGTTTTTGGAAATGATTATAATACAAGGGACGGAAGCGGTGTAAGAGATTATATCCATGTTGTAGATTTAGCAAAAGCACATGTTTCTGGATTAAACAAATTAAATGAAGTAGATTCTGGGCTATTAATTTACAATCTTGGAACAGGAACTGGGTATAGTGTATTTGAAATGATTAATGCATTTGAAAAAGCTAACAATGTTCATATTCCTTATAAAGTTGCTGAAAGAAGACCAGGAGATATAGCTGAATGCTATGCAGATGTAAGACTAGCAGAAAAAGAGCTTGGCTGGAAAGCAGAACTAAATTTAGAAGATATGTGCAAAGATGCATATACATTCACAAAAAATAGAAGAAAATCTTGCAAAATATAAATATTTAATATATAATATCAAATGTAAAAATATTACAAATATATTATTTATATATTACAATTGTGTTAATCCTATTGACTTATGAGAAATTTACAATAAAATATATATATCAAAAGAGGTATTTTAATGAGAGTAATCAGTGGAACTGCAAGAGGTACTAAGCTACTATCACAAGAGGGGTTAAATACAAGGCCAACACTAGATAGAGTTAAAGAGGCACTTTTTAGTATTATACAATTTAAAATTCCAAACTCAACTGTGTTAGATTTGTTTTCTGGTAGTGGAGCATTAGGCATAGAGGCGTTAAGCAGGGGAGCAAATTTTGCAGTTCTTGCAGATAATAATCGTGAAGCCATTAAAATTATTACTAAGAATGTTGAAAATACCAAATTACTAGAAAAATCTAAAATAGTCAAAGATGATTATAAAGTAGTACTGGACAATCTATTAAAGAGCAATAATAAATTTGATATAATATTTTTAGATCCGCCATATAAAGAGGATTTTGCATTAATAGCAATAAAAAAAATAATTGAACATGATTTATTAACAAAAGACGGGATTATAATACTAGAAACGAATGATGCAAATAAAATTAAAGAAATTTCAAACATCAAAAATTTAGAAATTTATGACGAGAGAAAATATGGAAGTGTAATTCTCATATTTATTCGAAAGGAGTAGCAAAATGGAAATTTTTACATTACTAGAAACATTAGAAGATATAATGGAAAGAAGTAAAACAATACCTTTTACAGACAAAGGAATTGTAGAAAAAGATGAGGTATTGGAAATAATAAAAGAAATAAGATTGAAACTCCCAGATGAGTTAAAACAAGCAAAATGGATAAAGGAAGAAAGAGGACGTATTTTACAAGAATCTCAAAAAGAAGCAGATGACATTGTAAAAGAAGCAGAAAACAGAATAATTGCTATGATAGATGAACATGAAATTACAAGAAAAGCATATGAGCAAAAGGCAGAAATCATAGAAACAGCAAATGAAATGTCTAGAGAAATTTCTAAAGGAACAAAGGACTATGCAGATAGTATACTATCAAACCTTGAAACTGCAATAAATGATGTAATGGTTTCACTTAACGAAACAATAACTACAATAGAAAACAATAGAAAAGAACTAAAATAAATATCTGAAAGTCAGAATAATAAAATAAAATTTGTTGTTCTGGCTTATTTATTGCATATAAAAAATATAAAAATAAGGAGCAAATGATGGCAAGAAAAGGAAGAAGAAGTAAAAAAAGAGATATTGAAATAGATTTACAAGTGGTAGTATTGATAATTGTAGGTATTTTACTTGGATTATTAATATATATTAAATCTGGATATATAGGTGAAACATTAAGCCCAATATTAGGGGGACTAATTGGATGGATAAAGTATGTATTGCCAGTAGGGATTTTCTTAATTGCCATATCAATCGCTTGTGAAGAAGACAAGCAATTTATTACAAGCAAAATGATTCAGTATTGCATTTTAATAATATGCATATGTACAGTAATTACTGTAGCTACAGGCCATCTAGATACTGGAAAGTCAATGCAAGATGCAGCAAAAGAAGCATATACATTAGGAACAAATAATATTGGAGGAGGAGCATTAGGAACAATAGTTGCACTTATGCTTGTTAAGCTTGTAGGTAAGCCTGGTACAATCATTGTTGCTCTTGGAGTTGCTGTTATTACTGCAATATTTGTTTATGGTATAAAACCAGCAGAGATTTTAAAGAATATAATAAATGAAAGAAAACAGAGAAAAGAAGAAAGAGCAAATATAATTGCAAAAATCAAACAAGATAGAAAAGACGAAATTGAGGAACCTGAGATTATAATAAAAGAAAGTAAAAAAAGGAAAGAAATGAATAATCAGGTAGATGTATCTGACATACAAATTACTGGAGAAAATAATTTATTCCAAAAACAAGAAGAAGAAAAGAAAGATACATCAAAAGAAGTTTTAACATTACAACATGCAATAACTATAGAGGATCAAGACTATGAATTTCCACCAATTGAATTTCTAAACACTTCAAAGTCAAGTGTTAAAAATAGTAAAAAGGCTCTAGCTGAAACTGCAACGAAACTACAAAGAACTTTATATAGTTTCGGAGTAAGTGCAAAAGTAGAAAACGTATCAGTAGGTCCTACAATTACAAGATATGAATTAAAACCGGCAGAAGGTGTAAGAGTAAGTAAAATTGCAAATTTAGCTGATGATATAGCACTTAATTTAGCAGCAGAAACAATAAGAATAGAAGCACCAATTCCTGGTAAACAAGCCGTAGGAATAGAAATTCCAAACAAAGAAAAAGAAATGGTTGTATTAAGAGATATTATAGATACAAAAGAGTTTAGAGATGCAAAATCTAAGCTTAGTTTTGCCGTTGGAAAAGATGCTGCAGGAGAAATAGTTGTTTCAGATATTGCTAAAATGCCTCATGTACTTATAGCAGGAAGTACTGGTTCTGGTAAGAGCGTTTGTATCAACACGTTAATTACAAGTATTATATATAAATCAAAACCAAGTGAAGTAAAACTTCTTATGGTAGATCCAAAAGTAGTTGAACTTTCGGTATATAATGGAATACCACATTTATTAATCCCAGTGGTAACTGATCCTAAAAAAGCAGCCGGGGCACTTTCTTGGGCAGTACAAGAAATGGTAAATAGATATCATCTATTTGCTGAAAAAAATGTAAGAGATATAGAAGGATATAATGAGGTATTAGAAAAAGAAGGAATGGAAGAAAAACTTCCTCAAATAGTTATTATAATTGACGAACTTGCGGACTTAATGATGGTTGCTGCAAAAGATGTAGAAGATGCAATATGTAGATTAGCTCAAATGGCGAGGGCAGCTGGAATGCACTTGGTAATAGCTACACAAAGACCATCAGTTGATGTTATTACAGGTATAATTAAAGCAAACATTGCAAGTAGGATTGCATTTGCTGTAACTTCACAAGTAGATTCTAGAACAATTTTAGATGGAGCAGGGGCAGAAAAACTACTTGGAAAAGGTGATATGTTATTTTATCCTTCTGGTGTTCAAAAACCACAAAGAATACAAGGAGCTTTTATATCAGATACAGAAGTAGAAAGAATAGTAAGTTTCTTAAAAGAAAATGGAGGAGCTACATATAGCGAGGATATAATAGAAAAAATAGAAAAAGCAAATACTACAGATAAAGAAATTGATGAAGAAGATGATGAGATTGATCCATTTTTAATAGAAGCAATTGATGCTGTAGTAGATATGGGTCAAGCATCAGCGTCATTCATACAAAGAAGATTCAAAGTGGGATATGCAAGGGCAGGAAGAATAATAGACCAGATGGAAGCAAGAGGAATTATTTCTGGATATGAAGGAAGTAAGCCAAGACAAGTACTAATTTCAAAAGAGAGATGGGAAGAACTTAAAATGTCAAATCCTACAGGAACGGATACAGAAAATCAGTAGAAGAGGTGAAAACTTGGAGAAAGGAAACATTATATCAAAACTAAATATAAAAGATTATAGCAAAATGTTAGAAGGTATTTTGGTAGACAAACCTTTTTCTGAGGATACAAAAAATATTTTACTAAATATGCTATATAAAATTGAAAATGCATATGCAGATTATAAGACAGTTAAAGTAGATGTACCAACCCAAAAAGATATTTTAGAAGAAATAATTGAATTAATAAGGATATGTAATAAAATAGAAATAATAAAACCTAAAACAGTTTCAGACGACTTAAAAAAATGTAAAGTAAATTATGCTCAAAAAGAGATACAAGCATATCCAAAAGAGATGACAATATTATATTCTTTATATATGCTTGGTGAAAAAAAGTATAATATAAATGAAAGTTATGAAGTAATAAAACCATCTGTAGAAAGAGTATTAAATATAGGTAGGGCAATTAATATTTCTGAGATTATTAGGGATTTTGATGGATGGTCTTGGAATATAAATAAATCCAATATAGAGGATATATCTATTAATTATTTATATCAAACTTTAAACATACTTATAGATATAGAACAGTTAGACAGTTCAGATATTATAAATCAATTAGAAGAAAGACTTTCAAAATTAAGTGATGAAACAACTGCAGGTGAATTCTTAAAAAGATTTTATCAATTGTCGATTATAATAAATATTTTAGAAGATGATAAAGAAAAACAAAGACTAATCCAGTTATACCAAAAATTAGAAGAACAGCTAAAAAACATATCAAACAGAAAAGGGTATTTGGAACAAATATCTCTTAAGAACAAGAACATAAGAAAAGAATTAGAGAAAATTGATTTACTATTAAATGATGATTTATTACTTAAAAAAGCATATATAGAAACAAACAAAACACTATCTCCAGAAGAAAGAGTTTTCAGCTTAAGTGATTTTAGTGAAATACAGGAAAGAAAGAAAACAGAATTATTAAACTTAATAAACGAAAATAATAGAAAAAGAGATCCAATTCATTATATAAAAGAAAAAACGTTATTAGAAGAAAGAATAAACTTAATAAAAGAGATAAATTTGGAAGACTGTAAAAAAAATAAAGATAAGATTTTAAATCAATATATGAAATTAATATTGAGTATTCTAAAAAGCATTCTAGAAAAGATAGAAACGAAAAAGGAAATTATTGATTTAATATATAAAATGAGATATTTTGAGCAAATTCCTATAAGTAAACACGCTAACATACAGGAAATACAAGCTATAAAAAAACAGATGAATGTAGTAGAAAAAGAAATAATAACTAAAGCATGTATGCTAAAAACCATAAATATAATAAGCCCAGATATTTCAGAGAATTATGCAATAATTAAAAGTATAATTGATATTGGAATAATAGATTTAGAAAGTATAAATATTGAATTAAAGAAACAAGATGGAAAATATATTGTTAATATTTATGAAGATAAGAGCATTGAAAAGGAAATTAGTTTTCAAAAAATATCTGAATTAAATATTAAATTAAATAAAATGATGAAGCTATTTATATAACAAATACAATATGAAAGGATGAAAAATATGAATATAACATTTTGGGGAGCAGCAAAAACAGTAACAGGTTCTAATTTTTTATTAGAAGCAGCTGGAAGGAAGATATTAATAGATTGCGGACTAAACCAAGGAAAAGCAATGGAAGAAAGAGATAATTATGAAGACTTCGGATATAACGTCCATGATATAGATTTTTTACTTTTAACCCATGCACATATAGACCATTCTGGAAGAATTCCAAAACTATATAACGAAGGATATAGAAACCCAGTCATAGCTACAAAAGCTACATGTGATTTATGCTCGATAATGCTTCCAGATAGCGGACACATTCAGGAGATGGAGGTTGAATGGAGAAACAAAAAAAGAATAAGGCAAGGTAAAGAACCTATGCCACCACTATATACAGCACAAGATGCAATTAAATGTTTAGAAATATTTAAACCAGTTTCATATGATGAAATAATAGAACTAGATGAAGATATATCAGTTAGATTTAATGATGCTGGACACATGCTAGGTTCTAGCATAATTGAGGTATGGGTAAAAGAACATGGAGAGACTAAAAAAATAGTGTTTACTGGTGATTTAGGAAATAATGATATTCCTTTGCTAGATGCGCCAACAATGATAGATAATGCAGATTATTTGGTCATGGAATCAACTTATGGCGGAAGACTTCATTTAAGAAATGATGAAAAAGCAGAAACATTTTTAAATATTGTATCAGAAACATTAGACAAAGGTGGAAACGTTGTAATTCCTTCATTCGCAGTAGGAAGGACTCAAGAAATATTATATGAATTAAATAAACTTAAAGAAAAGAAACATGATAAAGAATTCATGAAAAAGTATCAAACTTTAATGCATGCACCAGTTTATGTAGATAGTCCACTTGCAATTTCTGCAACAGAAATATTTAAGAAAAATGTAAATTTATTTGATGAAGAAGTAAGAAAAGAAATAGAGAGTGGAACAAATCCTCTTGAATTTCCAGGACTGCAGTTTACAGTATCAGCAGAGGAATCAAAAGCATTAAATGAAAACACAACTCCATCAATTATAATTTCAGCCAGTGGTATGTGTGAAGTAGGAAGAATAAAACATCATTTAAAGCATAATTTATGGAATCCAAATAACACAATATTATTCGTAGGATATCAAGCGCCAGGTACATTAGGAGCAAAAATAGTATCTGGTGAAAAAAAGGTAAAGATATTTGGAGAAGAAGTAGCGGTTAATGCAAGAATTGAATATATAGAAGGGTATTCAGGACATGCAGATCAAGAATGGCTTTTAAACTTTATATATTCATTTATAACCAAACCAAAACATATTTTCCTTGTTCATGGCGAACCAGATGGGCAATTAATTCTAAAAGAAAAAATTTTGGAAACGACAGAAATTCCAGTAACAATTCCTGAATATGGTGAAACATATTCATTAGATGAAAGAATAAATATGATATCAAAGGCTGGAAAAGAAAGAGACTACAGGTATTTAAGATTAGAGGTAATGGATAGATTAGCAACTTTAAAAGAAGAACTAGATGAAATGACCGAAATTATTAAAGAAGACATAGAAAAAGAAGACAAACAAGATATAGATATAGTAGAGATAAACAAAAAGATAAAAGAACTTGAGCAACAAATAGTAAGAGTTATAGAAGAATAGAGGTATACAAATGGAAAAGTATTTTAATGATGCAGTAATAGGAAATGAAAAAGTAACTGCAAGTTATACAAAAAAAGGTGAATTAATAAGACTTTTTTATCCAACAACAGATTATAAGCAATTTATAGATTTTTTTCATGTTGGTGTAAAGATAAATGATTCTGGAATAGTGTATTTACATGATGACGTCAATAATGTGTATAATCAGTTTTATGTAAGAGATACAAATGTGCTAAAAACAGAAATACAAAACACATATTTTAAATTAAAAATAGTTCAAGCAGATTATGTATGTATAAATGAGAATGTACTAGTAAGAAAATATAAATTTACAAATGAGAATATTATAGATTTAAAGTTGGATTTTTTAGTACACTCAAAATTAATATCAACTGATAATAATCAGGTAAGTGGCTATTCAAAAGATGATTTTTTAATGCAATACATGCATGATTACTCATTATGTACTTTTTCAAAAAAGAAGATTAAATATTCGCAAATAAATAATACTGAAGCCAATATTCAATCTGGAGAGATTTGGGATAAAGATTATGTTGGTATGTCTCAAGATTCAAGTATTGGATATGATTTAGACGTAGTAAGACCAAATGAAACAAAGGAATTTGAAATATATATTTATATAGATGACAATAAAACAGGCTTAGATGGAATTGAGAAAACCATAAATAGAATAAAGAAAATAGATTTTAGTAAAGAATATGAAACTACTAAAAAATATTGGAGAAAATACTTAAAAGCACATGACGGATTAAGTTTAAGCTTAGAGGATAATCCAAGAAACAACAAGATAACAGAAATATATAAAAGAACAATTCTGCTATATCCACTACTTCAAAACAGTGAAACAGGAGGAATGTCTGCAGCAATTGAAATTGATGAAAAATTAACAAAATGTGGACGCTATACATATTGCTGGCCAAGAGATGCAGTATTTATTACAGAAGCAATGGATATTCTAAAAATGACAAAAGAAACAGAAAAATTCTATAAAATATTCTGCAAAAATACACAAAGTAAATCAGGAATGTGGGAGCAGAGGTTTTTTACAGATTGCAGGTTAGCACCATGTTGGGGTTACCAGATTGATGAAACCGCATCTGTAATATATGGTGTTTATAACCATTTTTTAAGAACAAAGGATAACAAGTTCTTAAAAGATAACCTTAAAATGTGCGAAAAAGGAATAGATTTTCTAAAAAGATATATAGATGATGTATTTTCAGAAAGAAAGATGCACTTAAGCTATGATTTATGGGAAATGCATGAAGGAATTAATTTATATTCAATAGCATCTATTTTTGGAGCATTTAATTCAATGATTAAAATATATGAAGAATTAAAAGAAGACTTTACTAAAAATAGAATAAAACAAGAAAATGTAAATAAAGAAAAAGAAGTTTTAAGAGAAAAAAATGTTAAAATAAAAGAATTCGTCTTACAAAACTTCTATGATGAATCAAGAAAAACATTTAAGAGAAACCTAGAAGATGACCTACTAGATATAAGTATTTTAGGTGCAGTTAATCCATTTAATATGTTTTCAGCAAAAGAAAAGAAAATACTAAATACAGTAGAAAATATAGATTTAAATTTAAGAACATATACAGGTGGTTACAAGAGATTTGAAAGCGACCATTATATGGGAGGAAGGCCATGGGTAATTGCAACATTATGGATGGTAAACTATTATTTAGATGTAGGCGAAAACAGAAAAGCAAAAGAATGCTTTGATTACATCTTAAAAACAAGTGGAATGCATGGCTATTTATCAGAGCAAATAGACAATGAAATGCTTGCTCCATCTTGGATAATAGGACTTGGTTGGTCACATGCAATGTTTATAATAGTATTAGAAAGAATGTTAAATAAAAAATTAATTGGTTAAAGTATTGACATTACTAGGTTTTGTGAATATAATAAGTTCATAAAAATCAATGCGGAGGCATAAAACAAAATGGCGAAAACAAAATTAACAAATCTTCCAAAAAACGAAATGACGGACGAAGAGCTAGTTTTGCTAGCAAAGCAGCGGTGATAAGAATGCATTAGAATGCTTATTTTCAAAATACAAAGACCTTGTAAACATGAAAGTTAGTAAGTATTTTATTATTGGTGCAGAAAGAGAAGATATAATTCAAGAAGGATTAATAGGGCTATATAAAGCAATAAAGAATTTCAATGGTGATAAAGATAGCTCATTTAAATCTTTTGCCAATTTGTGTATAGAAAGACAATTAATAACCGCAATAAAGACCTCAAATAGACAAAAACACATGCCATTAAATAACTCAATATCACTAAACACAACAGCTTACGATGAAGACGATACAGAGTTCATAGACTTATTTAACTCAAAAACCGTAGAGGACCCATTAGATACAATAACAAAAAAAGAATACTACAAAATGATAGGAGTAAAAATAGACAAGCAGTTAAGCGACTTTGAAAAACAAGTTTTAAATAGATATGCAAGAGGAGAAAGCTATGTAAAAATAGCAGAAAAACTAGATGCTCCTATAAAATCAATAGACAATGCAATACAAAGAATAAGAAAAAAAGCAAATAAAAGTATAATGATAGAAGAATAGCGGCAGGCTGTAATAAGCCTGCAAAAATGCCTTTATAGCTCAGTCGGTAGAGCACTTCCATGGTAAGGAAGGGGTCGCCAGTTCGATTCTGGCTAAAGGCTCCAGATGTGCGACTCTACGAGCCGCAGTGAATAATTAATAGTGAATAATGAATAGTGAATAATGTAGGGGCTGGTCTTGACCAGCCCAAAAGAATCACATCTGTACTATTAACTATTCACTATTAATTTTTCACTATTAACTAACTTCGAAGTAGTTGCTTAAGACAAAACATTTGGAACGTATTTAAATGGCAAATATATAATAAAACCAAGACTAAATAAGGTCTTGGTTTTTTTATTAAAAATAAAATGTAAAAAAATGGAAAAGCATATCGACAAATACAAACAATTGTTTTACAATATTAAAAAATATATATGAACAGGAGATGATAGTATTGAATGATTTAATTAATGAAAATCAATCATTTGAAAGAATCAAACATATTGATGAAAATGGTGCAGAATTTTGGTATGCAAGAGAACTTATGAGAGTTTTAGAATATTCTAAATGGGAAAACTTTAAAAAAGTAATTAGCAAAGCAATGATTGCTTGCAAAAATAGCGAAATATCAGCAAAAGATTGCTTTCCTGAGGTCAGGAAGCCAATAATCTCAGGAAAGGGTAAAGAAGAATTTATAGAAGAATATGCCATTGGGGACGTATTTAAATGGCAGAGATATGATAAAACGCAAGACTAAATAAAGCTCTTGGGTATTTTTATTAAAAACAATAGTATATAAATAAAAGTAGAAGCGGACATAATTTGAAAGTCCGCTTCTTGCTTGCTAAACCGCTGGATGTACCGTTAAAGAATCAATCTCAATCTTTAACTCATTAAAGGTTTTGACGGTGAACTTATCTTTCACATCAATCCAGGCATCACGCCCGCTAGCACCAATGGCTATGACAGAGCCATCTTTCTCATCGAAGATAACTGATACTACATAGCCGTCGACAATGTTAATAGAGAAGAAATTAGCTACTACCATAGTGCAAAACCACAAAGCTTCTTTACGTGTTCTTCCTCCTACTATAGGAGTAATGTTTTGAAAAAACATGTAGGAAGTTTGAGAAAAAGTGATGCTCATGCCATAAAAGCATAGGTCTTTGAAGTGAAGTGGGATATTTGTAAGCCCACGAATCCGAGCGGTGGCTATACCTATATTCATAATGCTATACCTCCTTAAGCTGCTAATATAGGTTTTAAGTAAAAGCAAATTTTGCTATGTAAAATATTTTAACACAATTTACATAATTTTGCAATAAAACAACATAAAAAAACCAGGATAGAGAATACAGTTTTGAATGAATTTAAAATTTTTCAAGATCAAAATGGAAATAACGGCCAATTTTGACAAACTTATGTAAACGTGGTATAATTATTACATCTCAAATTAATGTCCATATATTGGACTAATGCATAAGGAGGAAAAAAATGATTACTGTCACTGGTACACCGAAGGTTTGCAGGATTTTTGGGAAGGACTGCGAACCTGAAATCGCCTTGGCATTTTCGTGCATCGAAGAGATGTATGGGAATCCATGGGCGTACCTTCAATGGCCTGAGGGCCTTCCTCATCGCCATGAGGTAAAAGTTGGAGCTGGTGAAAACCGGTATCTCAAGTACAAGGCCATAAAAAAGGCTTTCTTCGAGAATCATCCTAGAGAAAAAGCCGAATTCGATGCATCCCGTGATAGGTATTATGCTCAACTGAACGATCAGTTGCATATCTTGTATGGGGTAGCAAAAAAACAACGAATACGTCTTATTGAAAAAGGATCAATAGGGAAAATTTCTGTTAGGTGGGTTGTAAGGAAGAAGGGGAACCCCATCGGTTTAATAGCATTTCACCAGAATATCAACAATCCTAAAAATCGCAGGTATAAGGCGTTAAAGCCATTTATAAGAGAAACGCCTGAACACCGGCGCATTGGATAATTTCCTCAAAGGAACTCAGTTTTTCTGAGTTCCTTTTTTTGTTGAATAGGAATTATTCTAAATATATTAATAACTCTAATTTTGCTTTATTATATTAATTGTAAATCCGCTTAAAAACCCGCTTACCAAAATTGAAATGCTAGCTTTAAAGATTAATAAACTGGATGTTAATAAATCAAATGAAATAGGATATGTACTATATAAATATAAGATATATGTGGAAATAATTAGAGTAATTAATGAAAGCAACGTAGTTTTATTAATTGCATTTAATATTTTTACATCAACATTTTTAAAATTTAGAATGAAATTCTTTACCATTAATAAATCCTCCTAAAGTATGCCTATATATTAATGGTAGCATAAAAAAAATGCAAAATCAAAGTTAATATATGGAAAACGAGTTAGCTTTTTCATAAAGCTAACTCGTTAAATATTATACAATTTTATTTACCAATTGCATTCAATTTTTTTGCTAAATTAGATTTTTTTCTAGAAGCTGTATTTTGCTTTATAACACCTTTAGAGCAAGCACCGTCAATTTTCTTTATAGCTACTCTTAAAAGTTTTTCAGCATCTTCTTTTTTACCTTCAGCAACAGCTGCTTCAAATTTTCTAACAGCTGTTTTATATTCAGATTTAATCATATTATTTTTTAAAGTTTTATTTTCGATAACACTAACTCTTTTAATTGCAGATTTAATATTTGGCATGTTTTGCACCTCCTTAAAGTCAAAATAAAATATTACTTCAAATATTTTACCATGTTAAAGGGAAATATGCAAGAAAAAACCAAAAAAAAATAAAATAAATCAACAATGCAGGACCA
>JAJMZS010003231.1:0-30181 GCA_023807205.1 Isotricha prostoma
TGGACATATTATATTTAATTCAATAAATATTTTTAAATTTAAAATTGAAATTTCTATTTGTTTTAAATTAATCAAAATTTGTTTAATATTTAAATAATCAATAAATATTTTATCAATTTGAGAAAATAAACAAATCTTTTTAATATTTTCATTTATTATTTTAAAATAATTAGAAAAAAGAGTTTCTTCAAATTCATTTAAATGAGTTTGTAAATATTCTAAATTATATTTTTTATTTTTTTCTAAAAAATTATTATATCCTAAATTATTTAAGTCTTTCCAAACAATATCTATATCAGATATAATTAAATCATAATAATATTGAATAAAATCTTCAAATAATAAATATCCATCTTTATCTATATCATATGAAAATAATTTATTGATATCTCGATTATGATTCCTTTTTATTGCTTCCATAAAATCTATTGATTGAGATTTAGACATTTTTCCATTTGATGAATATAAATCAAATATTTCTTTTAATATTATATTTATTTTAGTTGTTAATAGATTATCCTTTATTAATATTATTTTTGGTACATCATCAATATTCATTTTTTCTATTTCAACAAAAATATTATCTTTATACTTTGATTTTTTTATCATAACATCAAAATCTTTATCAGATAATGATAAAATAAAATCTTTTTTATTTGATAAACAATTTATAAAAAATTCATATGAATTTTCATTAATTAAATCCTTAAAATCATTTTTAAATTTAATCCAATAATCATTAATTTTTGAATAATTATATTCTTCAATTTTGAATTGAAAAAAGAATTGTTTATAATCAATAATAGATAAATCTAATTTATTATGAAGAAATGAGTTATATTTTATTATTTTGAATTTTCTTTTTGATGGTAGAAAAGAAAATAATTCTTGAAAAATATATTTTGATTTGATTGATTTCATTTTATATGATGAAATATTTAATAAATATCTAATAAATTCAAATTAAAATTTTATTTATATAATTATTATTAATTATAAAAAATAATATTTTTATTAAAAAGTCAATAATATCATATTTTCACAAGTTGAAATCATTTTTTATTTATTATAAATATAAAAACTTTATATATTTTAAATAAATACAATCTAATGCAATGAAATTTAAATATATTTGAAAATTCATTATTTCAATAAAAAATCATAGCTTGAAAAATTTTTTTAAATTAAAATTATATATATAATTTATTGACTTTAGTATTTAAAATAATATAAAGTAATTTAATTTAAAAAATGTTAAATAATGAACCAAGAATAAAATGTAGATTAGATAAAAGAAATATAAATTCATTTAAAATTAACAAAAATATAACAGGTTTATGTTCAAATGTAGAAGAAAACTATAACTATTTATTTAAAAATATATCAAAAAAGAAAATAAATAAAAATGTAAAAAGTAAAAACGATAAATTAAAAAACCCATTAGAAGAAGTAAAATGTTACACAATATCATATGATACAAATGCAACATCAAAAAATAATAATATAAATAATGTAACAAATCAAAATTTAACAATAAATCAACAATCAAATCAAGTATCTCAAATTGATAATTTGGAAAATAATTTAATATATGAATTAAAACCTTTAAAGAATAATAATCATACAATTAACATTTGTTTTTCAGATAATAACATAAATAATTTAAAACCAGTTCCATTAAATCAATTATATAATATTTCTTCTGGAATTCCTTCAAATAAAAGTACAAATTGTCCAAGCGTAAAAAATGTTAATTTAGAAAATCAATATTATCAAATTGGGAAAATTAGTTCTTATAAAAAACCAATTGATTTTATTAATACTAAAGAATTTAAAATTAGTAGAAAATTATTATATTCAAAATCAACAAAAAATAAATTATTAAGAGATTATGTTGGAAGTACTTCTAATATTCATTGTTCTACTAAAGATATTTTAAAAATTGAAAAAAATGAATCTGAGAAAAATTTAAAAAATAATATTAATACATTGAAAAATTGGATTGGTGAAATTAAAGAATTTGATCAACAAAATAATAAAAAAATTGAAGAGAAAAAAAAAATAACTTCTTTTATTTTTAAAAAAGTTAATTCTTATGAAAAACAAATAAGAAGTACTTCTCAACAACATAAAAAAATAACTGATAAAAAAATAAAATATAATAAAGAAATTAATATTAATGAAAAAAAATATAAATGGAATAAAAAAGAAAATGAAAATCAAGTTGAAAATATTGCTAAAATTAAATCAGAAATTGAAGATTTACCTTATAAAATTGAAAAAATAAAATTATTAACTTTAGAATATCAACAACAAATTCCGATAGATAAAAATGAAATAGAAGAAATAAATAAGAAAATAAAAGAATTAAATATTGAAATTAGTAAAATTAATAAAGAAAAAGAAGAAATAACAAGAGATATTACTTATTATACAAAACAAATTAAAAATAATAAATTGAAAATAAATCATCAATTTAATAAAATTTCTACTTTTATGTTAAATGTTAATGAATTAGTTGAAAATATTAGAGAACAATCAAAAAAATAAAAAATATGTGAATTATTTTAAATGAAATTTATTTTTTTATTTTATTTATAAACTTTAAAAAAAATAAATAAAATTTATATTAAAACCCAATTTCTACAATTATATTTTTTATTATTTCTTTTGTTAATTTTTCATTACCACACATATGAAACATTTTAATAACATTTTTCCCAGAAACACTAGAAATTTCAATAGAAATAGAATTACTTTGATTACTAATATAATAATGTGTTTCATCAATAAACTTAAATTTATAATTTTTATCAGTACATAAAATATTTAATTTATCTTTAATTTCTTCAATTTGAAAGTTTGTTGAACAACAAACAAAATCATTTTTAGTTGAATTAACAGTTAATAATATATTACTTCCACTTTGTGTATTTTTTAAAATTTTAGAATTTGAATTTGAAACACTATTTTCTCTTGATTTAATAATTCTTTTTTGTGAATGAATAGCATTTGAATTTGGTTTAAAAATATTATGTGAAGTATTATGTTTAGTAATAGTATTTTTTAATTTTTTTATATCTTTATTAATTTTATTATCATTATTATGATGATTTGATTGTTTATTATTTGTTGTATTTAAAGGACTTTTTGATTTAGAATTTTTTGATAAATTTATAAATGTTGTTATTAAAAAATGATTATTATTTGATACATTAGAATTAAATTTTTCTTTAATTAAATTTTGACCTGGTGAATGAAAAGAAGTTCTTAAACCTTTATCAGATAAATTATTATTAGAATATCCTTTAATAGAATTTTTATGTTGAATTTTTTTATTTTTTAATTTATTATTTATACTACTTGTTGGGCTTCTATTAGAATTAACATTAACATTTAAGTTTAAATTAACTTCTTTAGACTTTGATTTAGTCTTTGATTTAATATTTGAATTTTTACACATTTTAAAATTTAAAGCTGTGGATGGTCTATTTTTATTTTCATTTGTATTATTTTGAGATGAATTATTATAAGAAATTGCTCTTTTATGAGTATTATTTATTGAAGTTGATATTGTATTTGAATTTGTATTTAAATTTGTATCTATTGTTAAAATTGGTGATGTTATTATTGAAAGAGGTTTTTTTTTATGTGATTTTGAATTTTTATTTTGTTGTTTATTTGAATTTGCTATTGATGGTGATACATTTTTTTTTTTTGGTTTTGTTATTGCATTTTTATCCATTTAATTATTATATTGAAATTTTGACTTTCATAATTTTAATTTTTATTATTTTTAATCAATTTTTAATAAAGAATTTATTAATAATTAGATAATTTATGTTTTTTAAAATTTTGTTAAATGTTAACCCTAAAAATAAAAAAATTTATATCATATAAATAGAAAAGTCAAATTATCATAATAATTAAAAAAAAGAATGTCATATTATGATAGATATTCAAATTATAATGAAAATAAAATGATTGAATTAATTGATTGTGAATTAGAAAGATATTTATATAAATTTTTAGGAAATAAACGTTTTCAAAAAGATGAAATTAAAATAAGTCATAATATTATTTCACATGAACCTTATTATAAACAATTAAAAAAAAATTTAGATCCAGAACTTGATGATATTCAAATTGATAATTCAAAAATATTTAATTATGAAAAAGAAGATAATAATACTGAAATAAAAAAAAATAAGGAAAATGGAATAAAAATAGAAAAAAATATGGAAAAAGAAAAAAAAGATGAATTTAGAGTTTCAAAAAAAAATAAAAAAGTAGTATTAAAACATAATAATGTTTTATCATATTTTGATTATCTTTCTTTAAATAAAAATAATAAAACTTTAGTAATAACAATAAATTTGTTTGTAGATTATGATTTAATTAATAAATTAGAATTATCAATAGAAAAAGATATTGAGGAAATATGTTTTATTAAACCAGTAAATGATGAATATGATTTAAAAGAAAATATACAAAATAAAGTTTTAGTTGGACAACAATTAGATAAATTATATATCATTTTTGAGAATAATAATCAATTTTCTTTTGCAAAAAATAAAACAATTGAAAATGAAATTGGTGTTTATTTAATATTAAATAAAGATAAAGGAGATAAAATAATTTATGGTTTAAATTATAAAAGAGAATTAACAAATGATGAAAAGAAAAGTTTAATGAATAAACCAATTTCAATTCAAACAATTAGACTTCTTAATTTAATTGATGAATTAGATAATTTAAATAAAAAACAAGATAAATTAAAATTATTATATAGTGAACAAACTAAAAGAAAACAATATGAAAATACTTTATTAAAAAAGAATGAAGAAATAATTTCTCCTGAATTAAATGATGAAATTTTAAATCAACAAAATCAAATATTTGATTTACAAATAAAAATAAATGAATATGAAAACAAAATAAATGAAAGTCAAGAAAATTACAAATCAACAAATAATACATATGAAAAAATTAAACATAAAATTCACAATTTAAAAAAAGAAATTAAAAATAATCCATGTAATAAATTAAAAGAAGATATAAATAAAGTAAAAACATACATAAATGAAATTAATGATATAATAATAGAAGACCAATCAATAACTCAAGAAATAATAGAAGAAAAAGAAGAATTATTAACAACAATTGATTTAGATTATGATTTAGAAAATTATGAAAAAATATATAATGAAAAAGAAAAACAAAAAGAAAATAATTTCACAGAAGAAAAAAATGAAAATGAAATAATAGATATTGATTATAATATAGAAAATGAAATTAATAAATATAAAAAAGAAGAAGAAAAATTAATTTTAGTTTTAAATAAAATATTATGTAAAAATTGTTATAAAAAACCAGCAGAATATTTATTATTTCCATGTCAACATCTTATTTGGTGTGAAGAATGTTATATTATGAAATTAAATATTGCTGGAAAAATTGCAAATAATCAAATTAATGATCCTAAAAAATCAGCTGAAATTAAATCTATTAAAAGAGAAAATTACTTCACTTGTGATGTTTGTAGTAAAAAAATTGATAAAGGAATTCATGTTTTAACTTCTTCTAATATAAAGAATAAAAAATAATTTTTTTAATATGATATTTAAATAAAAATCAATTAAATAAATTATCTAAACTCTCTTTTTATATTAATTTATTTTTTTAAAATTTATATTTATTATTTTTATATTTTGTATTTTTGTTTATATTTTTTATAATAGAAATAAATCCAATTCTTCCTTATAAATTTTAGTAAATATTTTTGAAAAAAAACAACAAATCAAAGAAAAAATTAAAAATATAGTAAGTAAAGGACCATAAACATAATTTAAATTAAAATTTTCAAAAAATAAAATTTTAATTTTTGTTGAATCATTTGGAAAATTAGTGATATAACAATAAATTTTAATTCCAAATTGAAATAAAATGGACATTAAATAAGCAATATCAATAATTTTTAAAATTATATAATTTTTTTGATATAATCCATATATTGCAATAAAACTTAAAATAATAATCCAAATAAAATTTGAAAGTAAAAGAAGAAATTTATTTATTGGACATGTTTTTAAACAAAGAATAATTGTTATTAATATTGGAAACATTATATTAAAAATCATTAATATATAATAAATTAATCGAAAAAAATTTTCTTTTGCAACAAAAAATTTAAATAAAAATAAAGGAAAGATTTTACTTTCATCAAAATTAACTTCTTTTTTAATAATTTCAACTAATAATTTTTGGAAACTTTTATTAATATTTTCTCCACTTTTACTAGAACATTCATAAAAAGGACAATTTAATTTTTTTGCAAATTTAATTCCTTCTTCAAAAGAAACTTCTCTTTTTTCTTTTTCGTCATTTTTAGTCCCAACTAAAATTTTAGGAACATTTTTTCCAACTAAAGAATTTAATTTTTCATTTAATTTTTTAATTAAAATAAAAGATGATTTATCATCAATTGAGTAAACTAAAAAATAACCATTTATTCCCATTCCATATGTATTATATGTAAATATAGTAAATTCACTTTGACCATCCATATCAACTATTTCAATTTCATATAAATCTTTTTTTAATGTTATTATTTTTTTTGTTAAATTTTGAATTGTTGGTTCATATGATTCAATAAAAAAATTTTCCTTATATCTAAAAATTATTGCAGATTTTCCACTTTTTTGTTTTCCTATAAATAATATTTTTTTCCTTTTTAATTGATGATTTGATATATTTAATAATGCATTTGATAAATCTATTTTACCAATATTATCAATATCATCTAAATTTTCATTTTTTTCATTTTCATTTATGTCATTCATTTTTTTTTTTCTTTTTTTATTTAATTATTTTTTAAAAAGAAAAAATTCCTTAAAAAAAATTAAACCAAATAAAATTGAAAAACTATATTATTAATATAAAAAAAAATAAAAAAAATATTAAAAAAAATATTTTTTTAATTACTTTTTTGATTCATTTATAACCAATTTCCTTTTCAAAAATTCTTTTCCATTTAATTTCAAAACTAAATTAACATCATCTTTTTTGAAAACAGAAACAAAACCAAAACCTCTTGGTTTACCAGATTCTTTATCCAAAGCAATTCTAGCATCAAAATCAATTCCTTTTAATCCATTTTTTTCAAAATAATCTCTTAATTGTACTTGATCAACATTAAAAGGTAAATTACCAACAAATAAATCAATTCTACTTCCTTTTCTATTAAATTTATTATGATCACCATTATTATTTTTATTATTATCTCTCATTTTATTAAAATTACCTTTATCATAATTATTAAATTCTCTATTATTATTATTACGATCACTATAATTAGGTCTATAACCATTTAAATTACTATTATTATTTGAATTATTATGATTTCTCTGTTCATCAATATTTAATAATTCAGGTAAATCTTCAATTATTTCTAAATTATAATTTGTTCCATAATATCTATCATTATATAATATTTCTTCAAAAATTTCATGACCTTCTTCTGGATAATCAAATACACATCCATCCATTGAAGAAAATAATCTCATTCCTCTTATTTTACTTTTCATTTCATCTTTTAATATTCTTTTAAAGAAACCCCATACATATCCTTGATGTTGGAATTTATTCTTCCATTTAATTGAATATGTAATCCATCCTTCAGCACCACATAATAAACTCCTACTTTTCATTTTATCAGTATATCCACTAACATATGCTAATAATCTCGCAACTGCATTTTCTCCTCCAAATTCTTCAATTAATTTCTTAGCATCATCCATAAATAATTTAATCATAGAATCATCAATACTCATTAAATTCTTATTAGTATCTCTAATACTAGCTTGTACAATATCTTTCTTTTGAGGAGCACCAATTCTCTTAAATTTAATTTTTGCTTTTTGTTCAATTCTCTCTAATAAACATTCAGTATATCTTGTATATAAAGTAATACAAGTTCCACTTCTTCCTGCACGTGCTGTTCTCCCTGCTCTATGAATATAAGAATCAATATCTTTAGGAGGTTCACTTTGTATTACTAAATCTACTGATGGTATATCAAGTCCACGTGCAGCTACATCAGTTGCAACTAAACATTTAATTTTACCATTACGAAAAGCGAGAAGTGTTGCTTCACGTTGTGCTTGATTTATATCACCATGAATTATTTGAACTTCTTGTTTTAATTTATCTGATATCATTAAATCATTACATTCTCTTTTTGTATTAACGAAAACAAGTGTTGATTTATTTTTACCACCATAACATAAAATCAAATCTGCTATTGTTGTAGTTTTTTCACTTTTAATACAATTAACTGCAAGATGTGTTACTGTCTTTGGTGTTTTATTTGATAAATCCTTTACTAAATCTATAAAAATTTCATCTTTATTAGGAATAATTTTTCTAGCAACATTACGAACCCAAGATTCAATAGTAGCTGAAAATAGACAAATTTGAATATTATTCTTTTTCCTAATAGAAACAATTTTATTATAAATATCAGTAATACTTTCCTCAAATCCCATATCTAACATTCTATCAGCTTCATCTAAAATTATAGTATTAATATTATCAACTTTTAAATGATTTCTCTCAATCATATCCATAATTCTACCTGGAGTACCTACAATAATATCACAACCTGATTTTAATTTTTCTATTTGATCTTCCATTGAAACACCACCATAAATTAAAACAGTTTTAAAAGGTAAATTTTTAGATGATAAATCTGAATATTCTCTTCCAGTTTGAATTGATAATTCTCTTGTTGGAGCCATTACTAAAATTTGAGGAATTGTTTGAGTGAATAATTTATTGTCTATACATCTTTGTATTGTTGGTAATACGAATGCTAATGTTTTACCACTTCCTGTTAATGATGATACTATTACACTTTGACCTTTGTATATTGGATTGAATACTTTTTTTTGAACTTCAAATAAATTTTCTATTTGCTTTAATTTTAGTCTTTCTATTATATTTGGATTTATTTTATATGTTGTAAAGTCATCTTGAGGTTCTTCTTCTGGTAAGTCTATTCCTGAATAACTACGCTTTCGCTTTTTTGGAGTTTTATCTTTGGAATCTTTTTGAAGGGAAGAATCACGACTACGTTCTCTTTCGTGTTTTTTATTTGAGGAAACTTTCATTTTTGAAGATAAAAAAATTATGATAAAGATAATTAATTATTTTTTTTCCTTTTAGACAAAAAATAAGAAAAATAACAATAAATTAAATTATAAATAGTCAAATATTTTATTTTATATTTTTACATATTTTATATTTAATTAAAATTTATATTAGTGAAAAAAATAAAGTAATTAAAATTAATAATTTATAATATTCAAATTTTAAATATTTTAAACTTGATTATATTAATTCTTTTAATTTAAATTTTTTTTCCATTTTTTACAAAGTTTTTTTAAATGATAATATTTTTTTTATTATATAAAAATTTCAATTATCATTTATATTATCAATCCTATATAATTTAATATAAAAATACTCCTAAATCTTTAATATTAGTAATTTCAATTAATAATATGTAAATTCATAAAATTATTATTATTTATTATTAAATTTTTTTTTCTTTTTAAAAACAATTAATTAAATAAAATAAAAAGAAAAAAAAACAAATATCCAAAAAAAATAATAAACAAAACTCAAAAAACCCAAAAAAAGTAAAAAAGCAAAAAAAAATAAAAAATGAGTCAACAAAATCAAAAGGAAAACAAGTCTCAAACCCAAAAGCCAATAAACGACATTCGTATAGGTATGAATTCTCGTGTAAGAAACGTAGTACGTTACTGCAATGGTCTCCTTCGTGAAAAGACAACAACATCTCTTCATTTTTCAGCAGTAGGAGGTGCAATAGGAAAATTAGTATCAGCAGTTGAAGTATTAAAAGTAGTAAACCCAAATTTATATCAACAAAATAAATTAGCAACAGTTTCATATCAAAGTGTTGATGATAATAAAACAGTAACAAATCAATTACTTTATCCTAAAATGGAAGTTATTTTATCTTTAGAAAAACCAAATGAAATTAATGAAGGATTTCAAGATAAACTTCCTGAAAGTGAAAGAGAACAATTATATAAAATTTTTAATAATGAAAATTCTAGAAATTTAAGATTTAGAGGAAGAGGAAGATTTGGTTTTAGAGGAAGATTTAATCGTGGTTTTAATAGAGGTTTTAGATTTAGAGGTTTTTATAGAGGTTTTAGAGGGAATTTAAGAGGAAGAAGTAATTTAAGAAGTAGAGGGAATTTAAGAAGTAGAGGTAATTTAAGAGGAGGGAATTTTAGAGGAAGAGGTAATTTGAGAAGAGGTAATTTTAGAGGAAGAAGAGGTAGAGGAAGAAATTAAATTATTTTTAAATTTAGATTTTAGTTTTTTTTATTTTTTTTTATTTTATGGAAAAAAAATTTTTGATTTAAGATAAAAAGGAAATGTTGAGATTTTTCAAATTAGTTTTTTTTTTTTCTTTTTTTTATTTTTTGTTTTCTATTTTTTTAAAATGTATTAAATTATTTTTAAAAAGTGTAAAAAAATTAATTTTTATATTTTTCAAAAATTGTTTAATTTTATTTTATTATACGATAAAAAATAAATAGTATTAAATGAAAACAAAACCAAAAAAAAAAAAAAAATTTAAATCATTTCAGCAACTTTTTGATTTCCTTCAAATCTTTGTGTATTATTATTATTAATATTTCCATCAGTCATAATTCTATCATGAACATCATTTCTCTCCAAAGTAAAATTATTAACACTTCTCATAGGTTGATTAACAATATTATAATTCATTCTACTTTTCTCATAAGAAGTACCAGGTTTATTAGCAAAAGATCTAAAAGAATTAATTTCAGGTAACATAGAACTAGAAGTAACTTTCCCGAAATTTTCCCCAGTTTGATTTTGCATATTAATAACATCTCTCATTCTCGGAGCATTTTTCAAATAACAAGTATTTTCTCTAATTGGACTTCCTCCTGCATATTGCATAAACTTTTGATTATTTTTTTTCATCCAAAGACGATATTCACTTTCTGTAGGATAAGTATCATAATTATTATTCATTGTTGCATTATACATTGGATAATTACCCATATTTAAATTTTTATGTATATCTTGTATATTAATATCATAAACAAAATTTTTAATATGAGTATATTTAGGATATACACTTGGTGGATTTGGATTTAAATTACCAAAAATATTATTGTATATTATATCTTTATTTTTTGGTGTTTTTTCTATATTCATTTTACTTATATATGGATGCTTTACTATTTGAATTAATTTATTATATGAATTTGTATTATATTTTCTTAATATTTCCTCATTTTCTTTTATTAAACGTACTTTTTCTTGTTCTATTAATATTCTTTCTTCTTCTTCTCTTCTCTTTTGCTCTTCTAATTCTTTAATTTCTTGTTCTTTTTGTGTTCTATATTGATCTAATTTTATTTTCCATAATCTTTCTACTTCTTCTTGGAATTCTTTTTCTTTTAATTTTCTTTTTTCCATATTTTCAACTTCTTTTTTTGCTTCTAATGCATATTGTTCTTTTAATTGTTTTTTAAATTCTTCTTCCATTTTAGCTTCATCTTCTTTTTTTTTTTGTTTTTCTTTCATTTGAATTAAAGCACTATTAATAACATCTTCTCTCATTTTTCTTCTTTTTTCTCTTTCTTCTAAATCAGCTAATCTTCTTTTTTTTTCATCTCTTAAAATTTGTAATTCATTTCTTACATTTTCCCAATAATCTTTTTCTGCTTTTTCTCTTGCATTATCTTCAGATAATTTTTTAAAAATTCTATCTTTTTCAGCTTGAAGAGCATCTTTTTGTGCTTTAATACCACTTTCTCTTTTAGCTTTTTCATCTAAATATTTTTTCATTTGTGCATTTTCTAAAATTTCATCTTCTAATTCTCTTCTTTTTCTTGCTTCTCTTTCAGCCATTGTAGCTAACATATATTGTTTATTTATTTCTTTTTTTCTTTCTTCTTTTTCTTTTTCTCTTCTATCTTCTTCTAATATTTGATCCATTAATCTCTTTGTTTCAATTTGATCTTTTTCATATTCTTTTTTTGCATCTTCTTCTTTTAATCTTTCTTTTTCTCTTATTTGTTCTAATATCATACCTTTTGTTTTTAAATATTCTTTTTGTTTTTTATCATCAATTTCTTTTTGTTTTTGTCTTTCTTTTTCTAAAGTTGCATAAATCATTTCATCTTTTTCAGCATCTTTTATTATATCTTGTAATTTTAACATTTGTTTTTGTTCAATTTGTTGACAACGCATTTGATTTAATTTTGCTTCTTGAATTGCTGCTTTTATATCTTTTAATTGTTGACTTTCTTCAAATAATTTTTTTGTTAATATTTTTTGAGTTGCTTTTGAATCTCTTTCATCACTTATTCCTTTTGCAAATATTTGTTGTAAATCATCTATATCTACATTTTGAATTGAATTTAATGTTAATGGATTTACACCATATGTGTTTGTTGGCTCTGGATATGGATAATATTTTGATGATGGATATGGTTGTTTTATTAGATATTTGTTTAAATTGAATTGAGACATTTTTTTTGATTTATTAAATTGTAACTTTTTTAATTTTTTATTTTTTATAATTTTAATATTATTTTTTTTTTTTAAATATATATTCTATTTTATTAATTATATTTTTTTTTTTTTGTGTTTTTTTTTATTAAAGGTTGTCTATTAATTTGAAAAAGTTTATTATTTTAAAATGTTTTCTTAAAGGATGTTTTTTGAAAAATTGATGATTACTTATTCTTCTTAGGAGATATTTTATTTTATTAACAGCATCATTATTTTTCTTTTTAAAATAAAAATTAGATAAATATTCAAAATATACTGGTTTCCAAATATATTGAAATAATTCAAAATCAATTGATGATGAATTATTAAGAGATAATTCTAATAATTTATATGCTAAATTATAATCCATTTTATCTTTATATTGTAAAAATATTGATGCTTCAAAATATCTTTGTCCACAACAAAGAAGATAAATAAATTGTAATAAAATTGTTTGATTTTTTTCTTTTTTCATTTCTTTACTAAATTCTTCATATAATTTTATACATAAGGTTATATTTTCCATTATATCAAATTGAAAATATTTTTGTTTAAAATCTTCATAATTTAATTTAAAGAAATTTAAATAATCATTTATTACCTGAGAGATTTTTTGATTTTTTTCTCCTAATGAAAAATCATTTTCAATTATTTCAAAAAAATTTAGTGAATTTTTCCTTAATAAAATATCTTTTTCTTTTAAATTACTTTTATTTTTAACAATATTTTCTTCTAATTTAATAAGTAATTCAAATAATTCATAAATAAAACCATTTATTTGAAGTGTATTAAATTGATATGATTTATTTTTTGAATTAGATTCTTTAAATATAAATTCTTTATTAGGCATACTTAAATAATTTATTTCTTCATTTATTAAAGAATTAATTTTAAAAATTTGAGTATTTTTTTCATATAAATAAACATAAATATCATTATTATTATTTACTGAATCACCTTTTAAATGTTTTTTATCAATAATAAATTTTAAAACACCTAAATAAATTATTTTAAAAATTTGAAGATAATCTTTAATTTTTAAAGCATCTATTATAATATATGCAATATTAATATCTTTATCATATTTTGGAGAATATACATTATTATTTTTTTGTTCTAACCAAAAAAAAAATATATTCATTAAATTTATATGTTTATCATCATCAATTATAATTTTATCAGTTTGACTTGGATCATTTAAATATAAATATAAAATTGTAACAAATCTACTAATAAAAATAATTTGATTTATAGTTTCTGTTTTATTTTTTGTAGAATTACCTGAAGTTTGAAAAAATTCAATATAATCATTAAAATAATTATACATTGCTTTCATATTATTAAAATTTAAAATTAATGTATGTAATAAACCACTAATTCTTAAATTATCTGTCAAAGTATTTTTTATAATTGTATTTGATAAATTTTTAAAAAATTTTTTTGGTAATTTTTGTTCATTTTTACTCATTAGTTCAATTAATTTTAATAATTCCAAATAAAATAATATTTCCCTATTTGCTTTTAATAATTCTATTTCATGATTTTTTGATGGATTATTTTGTACTTGAGAAGAAATTGAATCTTTTAATTTACTATTAAATTGTATTGCATCATTTAAATAATTCATATTATCTAAAGTTAATTGAATTAAATTAAATCCTAATTTTAGATTATCTTCAATTGAACTATATTCAATCAATGAAATATCTTTAATTAAAAATTTAGAATATTCTTCTTTTTCTTGATTTTTTTTATGAAATTCTTCTGAAAAATTTCCAAAATCAGTTTTTAATAAATTTGAATTTGATTCAATTTCAAAATCAATATTATTTAAATCAAAAATTAAATTATTACTAACTATATCTTCACTTAATATTTCATCATCTTCAATATCCATTTCATTTTTTTTATCTTTATAATATTTCATTATTTTTTCAATTGATTCAATATCAAAATAAAATTTCTGTTTATCAATCGTTTTAATATTATTTAATAAAAAGGTAAAATTTCCTTCCATTTCCTTAAACTTTCCATTTAAATAATTATATAAACCTAATTCATATGCTATTTTAATATATAATATTTTTAAATTATCTTCAGATTTTTCAATTAAACTTTGATCAATATATTTTTTTAAATAAGCTAAACTAACTTTTAATTCTTCTTCTGTTACTGTACTTGTTGAAGGATCTTCTATAATATCACCTTTTTCTATTAATAATGAATTTACTAATTTTAATATCCAAAATTGAAATTTTAAAGTTATATAATTTTCTAATTCTTTTTGTCTATCAGAGCAAAATGTTATTGTTTCAAATAAAATATTTTTTTGAAAATTTGGACTAAAGTTTTCAATTTCAAAAAATATTTCAATTTCAAAATCAGAAAAAATAATTGCCAAAACACATAAATTTGTCATATCTCTTATTATTTTTTGATTATCTGATGCAGATTTGTCATTTGTTGAATTTACTAAATTTTCCATTAAGTATTTTTTTTCTGTTTTTAATTCATTTTTTTTACAAAGTTCAAGCTATTTAAAAATATATTTAATTTAAAATTTTATTATACATAATCTTTAAATTTTTTAGTATTAACACTAAAATCAGCTAAAGTAAATTTTCTATAATAATCTAAATCTGATTTCATTTATTAAATTAATATTTAAAAAAATAAATTAATCAATTATTTAAATATATAATAATTGAAGTTAATAATAAATTTAAAATGGATAAAAAAATATTATCAAATAATTTAAAGAAATATAATTCAACTGAACAAAATTTTATAAATAATCGAATTAATAATATAATATTTCCAAAAAAAAGTAGATTTTTATCAATGTTTTTGGATAATTTAATATATAATGATTTTACAGATTTTTTGTCCACATTCTATTCTTATAATTTAGCAAATAGTTATTTAAATAAAATAGTATTATTTCAAAAACAAAAATATTATCTCCCATGTTATATTCAATCAAATATTAATTTAATATTAAAAAGAAGATTTAATATAATGATAAAATCTGAAAAAATAGAAGAAAGAAATATTTCAAAACAATTACAAATTTATACTAAAATTCTACCTTCAAATTTTCAAGATTCTAAATCTACAATTAATCATTTATCAGAAAATTCACAAAGTATAATAGATAATTTAGGAGTAAATGATGATATAACAACAACTATTGATTTAAATATAAATCAAAAATATGATTATAATGAATTAAATAAAAATATAGATTTTATCACTGGTAAAAATATAAATAATGATAAAGATAATACAATAGGAGAAATTATGTCACAAATAATTAAAAAAGAAAAAATTAAAAAAAAAATAACTTATTTTCAAATAAAACAAAGAAGTAAAAATAATAATTTAATAAAAGAAAATAAAGTACTAAAAACACAACTGAGAAAAAGAATTACTTTAGATGAAAATAATAAAAATTCTACTGATGTAAGAAAAACTAACCCTTTTAAAAAAACTTTAAACACAGAAAATAATATAATAAAAAATAAAAATAATAATACAATGAAAAGAAAAAATAATTATCAAATGAATTTTAACGAAAATACTAATAATTATATAAAATCTAAAACTAGAAAAAATAGTCATAATGAATATTTAATAGAAACAGAAATTTTATTAACTGATATAGGAGTAAAAACAAATAAAAATAATATTTTTTTAAGTGTTAGAAAAGAAAAAAATAAAGATGATAATAAAAAAAATTTAAAAGAAAATGTAAAAAAAGAAAATCATTATAAAATTTCAGAAACATTCAATAATAATTCTTTAGCAACAACTTCTAATTCTATTTCTAATCAAGTAACACCAATAAGTAACAAATTAAAAAGTCCTTCTATAAATATTAAAAATAATAATACTTTAAAAAAAAATAATTATTCAAAAAATATAAAAAAGAATATTAATCAATTAAATATAAATTTAAAAAAACAATTAAGTAGAAATATATATTATTCTAAGGCATTAGACAATTTTACAAATAAATTTTTAAAAACATCTGAAAATTCAATGAGAACTTATTCTCATTTTAAAAAATGAAATTAATTTATTTATTATATTTGAGTATTTATTTATAAATAGAAAATTAAATTTTAACTTTAAAATATAAAGACTATCTTTTATTATATTATATTTATTAATTATATTATTTTATTATTTTAGTATAAATTTTTATTTATAAATTATGAATCCATATTATAATATATATTCATATTCTCCTAATTCTAATTATCAAACTAATAAAATTTCACAATATACTTTTCAAAATTGGAATGTTAATTATTATAATAATTTGTCTAATCAAAATCAAAAAAATGATTTATGGAATAATTCGAAATTAAATTATAATAATAATTCTTATTTAAATAATAAATCTAGTTTAAATAATTCAAATAATTCTTCAATTTTTAATAAATCATATAATAATAATTCTAATTTAAATAATAATAATCAAAATTTTTTAAACCCATATAATTTCCCATCTTTAAAAAATCATGGTTATTCAATTGAAAAACCAATACCAACAAATTATAATTCATCTCAAAATAATTTTCAAAATAATTATCAAAATAAAAATAATAACATATGGAACTCATCTTTACAAAATAATCCAATATCAATGTATTCAAATGATTATAACAAAACAAAATTATTAACAGAAAATTCAAATAATAATTTATTTATGTCATCATATAAAAATTATAACTATAATAATGATAAATCTAATTATTCTTCATATAATAATAATATATTAAATAATACAAATAATTATCTTTATAATAATAATAATGTATTAAATAATGTAAATAATAATCTTGAAATAAAAAAAGATAATTTAATTCAAAATGAAAATAACATAATAACAGAAAAAAAAGAAGAATTAATTAAAGAAAATAAACCAGAAATAACATATGATAGTTCAAAAATAGAAACTTGGGGAGATTTTACAAAATATTGGATTTTTCTACATCATCATAATGTAATTGAAGGATTACAAAAATTAATATATTCAAAAAAAAACTTCTTTGTTTTTATGTATGGAACACATGATTCAAAAGGAAGAAGTTGGTGTAGTGATTGTGTTTATGCAGAACCAAATGTTAATTTAATTAAAGGAATTATTGCTTCTAAAGAAAAAGAAAAAGAAGTTTATTTTGTTAATATACCTATTGATAAAGAAAAAAAACCTTTTTATAAAAAGAATGAAATATTAAAAATGATTCATGTTCCAACATTAATTTATTTTGAATATGGAAAAGAAATAAGAAGAATAATACAAGATGAATTATTTAATAAAGATAGAGTTGTTGATTTTGTTATGAAAACATATAAAAAATTTTATTAAAATAATAAAATGATATTTTTTTATGAAAATATAATTTTGATTAAATTAAAAATTATCTTTTTGATTGATATTGAATATTTTTTATTTTTTTTTCATTTTCATTGATTTATTTTTATTCCTAATTGATTAATTACTACTTCTTAAATTTTACCAATAATAGTCTATATTTGAATTTAATTAGTTTTTTTATTTTGTTAGATTAATCAATATTATTTGATTGTTTATTTAACTATTATAAATTTGAAATTTAAATAATTATATTTAAATTTTTGTTTAAACACTAATTGTTCATTATTATTATGAATAAATTATATATAAAGAATATATTTTCTTCAATAAAATCTAAATAATAAAGTTTTTCTTTATATAATTTATTTCAATTTGAATATACTTAATCATAATTTGTTTTAATTGATTTAAATTATGTTCTTAAAATATAAATTCAAAAACTAATTCAGTTTTAGACATTTTTTTAAAAATTAAAATAAAAATCGATTTATTTTTTATGTTTTTTTATTGAAAATAAAAAAAATAAAAATAATTAATTAAAGAAAAGAGAAAAGTAAATTTACAAGAAGAATTAAAAATATTTAATATATTAAAAAATAAAAGTAAAAGTTAGATGAAATAAAAATGAAAGATACAATAATTATTGAAAAATAAAATGAGAAAATACCTTAATGAATATTATTTATTATTTCAATATCTTTTAAATTGAAATTTATTGAATTTTATTTTTCTAAGAATTATTAATTATACTATCATCAATAATATTTGGTTCAATTGGTTTATTATCCAATTCATTTAAGTTTAAATATGATGATACAACACTATTTACTTTTCCTCCTAATACAGCAGGTTCTTCAATTAATTTATTTTTTAATCTTTTCACAACATATTTTTTACATAAAATATAAATCAAAATATTTAAAATTAATACAACAATTACTATTAATATTATATCAAATAAAGTAATATTATCTTTATTTTCTTGTTTTTTTTTTAGACAAGCGGAATTTTTATAATTAAATCCAGAACAAATGTAGTTAAATAAATTATTTGCTTTTAATTCATCATTATAAAAAATTCCATTTATTTTAATAGTTGGTAGACTTTTAATATAATTTTCTTTTTGTTTTAATCTATTATTTTCTAATATTGTATTTTCATTATTAAAATATTTTTCAATTTCAATTGAATTATCTTTTGCATTAAATGAATTATAAATACAATTATTAACTTTTTTAAAAGAACTAATTTTTTTTTTTCCACAAAATTGTTTGAATTTTTTTTCATATAAACATTCTTCATAAAAATAATCAGCAAAACTAAAAAATTCACTTCCTAATTCACTACTTATACATTGATGAAATAAACTTTCAAGAATTAATATTTTACCGTCAATAAATTTATTTTTTGGTAAATTTCCATTTAAACAATATTTTCCTTTTGAAATACAATTTTTTTCTTTTTCTTTTTCATTTAAACCACTTAATTCATTAGTAATAAAAATTGCAGTAACATTTAATTTACTTTTATTTTTTTGCAATTTTTTAAAATATTTTTTAAATTCATGTAACAAAAAGTAAATTTCTTCATCACCAAATTGCATAAAAAATTCAATATTAACAATATTACTTTTTATCATAGAATATTCAACATCAATTATAATATCTTCTTTTTCATTATCTTCAATATATTTCATAATTTTATCTCCATTATTTTTACCAATAATAATAATTTGAATAAAAATACCTTTTGATTCTTCATCATCATCAATTATAATATTTTTAATATCATTATTATCATTAATAATCATTCCCATATAAGCACCTGATTTTTGTATATTTTTTGCCATTTCATGATAGGAACAATCTCCTTTTGATACTATTAAAATTGGATATAAAAATGAACCATCTGGCTTTGAAATTATTTTTATATCTGGTAAAGTTGAACATGAGTAATTTTTTATTTTTGATGTTTTATTTGGAGTATATAATTTTCCTCTTATTTTAAAACCTAATGATGCCCTTCCATAATTTGTGAAGAATATTGGTATTTCATTTGTGTTAAATTGTTGAGATAATTCTTTTGGTGAATCTATTATTAATCTTTCATAAGAAAAATAAAGAAGATTAGAAATTAATAAGTAATAAATAATATTCATAATAAATTTTTAAAAATAAAAAAATATTTTTTTATAATTTTTCTATATTTTGGTAATATAATTATTTAAGACAAATTAAGGTAAAAATAATTATGAAATATTTTTTCAATTCAAGAAATAAAATAATTAAGTATATATAAAGTTATTAATATAAAATCTATTTCAATAATAAAGATATATTAAAGTAAGGTAAAAAAACATAATTTTTATTCAACTTTTTTTAAAATTGTTATTCCTTTTAAACAATTTTTTTATCCATTTTTTTTAAAAAAATTTTTTATTTATTTTACGTAAAACAATTGTTTTCACTATATTTTAAATTATTTTTTCAAGTTTTTTTTAAATTTCTATTATTTAAACTTTTAATTTTTTGAAAAAAATTATTTTTTATCATTTAAATATTTTTTTTAAAAATTATTATAATTTTAAAGACTTTTATTACCATTTTAAATATATAATAATTAATAATTAATGCTTATATAATTATTTTTTAAAATTCAAAAAAATAAATTAAACAATGGCAAACGTCAATTTATATTATGATGAAGAACAACAAGAAGATAATGAAATTAAATGTCCAAAATGTAGTTACTTTTTTTCTTCAATTAATAAACCTTATTTACTTCCATGTAATCATAATTTATGCCAAAATTGTATTAATTTAATAAATGATAAATATAATACTAAATGCCCAATTTGCCATATTTATTTTAATAAAAACTCAAAAAATAATTTTCAAGTTAATATTTCATTTTTAAATTTAGTTGAAAAAATATTAAAAAATAAAATAATTCTTTGTAAAAAATGTAATAGAATTTATTATTTTAAAGAACATTATGATTCATGTGAACAAAAATATTTTACAAATACAAATGAAGTTATAAAGGAAATAAAAAAAGTTTGTGAAGAATGTTTTATTTTAATAAAAAATGAAGATATGTATAGAAATATTTTAGAAAGAAATAAAAATAAAATTTATGATAAAATTAAAAACATCATAAATATAATTGATAATAAAAAAAAAAAAGAATTTATTGAATTTATAAATGATATTTTTAATAATATAGGTAATACAAATATAGAAAATAATAAGAAAGAATTAATCAAATTTATTGAAATATGCAAAAACAATGAAAAACTTTTTGACAATATAAATTTTAATGAAATAAATTCACTTTTATATAAAAATTCTCGTAAAATAAAAAGACAATTCAGTGAAAATAATAATAAAATAATTTTTAATACTAATGAAAATATAAAAAAAATAAAATCACCTTTAATTGAAAATAAATCAAATTCTATAATTAAAATATCAGTTAATAGACATAGTAAAAAAGTTAATTTAAGAAATAAAAAAATTAAAAATAAATTGAATAGTAGTAGTGATACTGAAGAAGAAGATATAACATCGAATAATAGTTTTATTCATAATTTTCCAATATCAAAAATTCAATTAAAAAAACATTGTAATTCTCCTATTCAAGGAAATAATCATAAAAAACATTCAATGATTTTATTCAATGATTTATTAGATGAATTTAAATTAGAAAAAGCTCCTATTAATAAAATTATTATAGGTTTAAAAAATATGAAAATAATTAAAAAAGAAATTATTGATAATAAAAAAGTATTAAATAGTGAAAATAATACTAAAATAAAAAAAACATTCAATTTACATAATAAAATTAAATATAGAAATATTGAGATAGAAAATATTGATGAAAAATATAATAAAAGTGTAGAAAGAAAAATCCAAATTAAAGATATTTTAAAAATAGATAAACAATTAAAAGAAAATAATAATCAAATAAATCAATTAAAAGAAAATAATAATAATTTAATAATAAAAAAAGAAATTGATGAAATTAAAGCAAAAATAAATGAACAAAATAATGATATTAAATTTCTTCGAAAATCAAATTCTTTAATATCAGAATTAAATAATCTTGATAATGAAAATGAAAAAAATGATAATGAAAATAATAATCAAATTCATATAATAAATAAAATTGTCAAAAATTTTAATATAGTAAAAGAAATTACAAATAAATTAAATAATTATTCAAAAGACTCCCAATATAAAATTACATCATTTAAAAATCAAATTACCAATAATTTACAAATTTTATCACCAAAAATAATATCAGATTACAATTTATTAATAGATGAATTAAATTATAATTTTCATCAAAGCTATAAAAGATATATAATTAATTTTATAGATAGTTCAAATTATTTATCTTTATATGATACTAGAACTTCTTTAACAAAAACAAAAAATTTTTATGAATCAATGATTAATTATTATATATCATTTAATCATTCAATATCAATTGAATTTGATGATAAAGATTTAATTTTTATTTCAGGAGGTATTAATTTAGAAAAATTTGAACCAAATGATATTTTATTATGTTTAAAATGGTCAAATCAAAAAGTAGAATTTATAGAAAAAATGACAATTAAAAGAGCATTTCATTCATCAATTTATTTTGAAGGAAATTTATATTTAATTGGTGGATTAGGTGAAAATCAAATTATATTAAATGAATGTGATATATTTAATATTAAAAAAAGAAAATGGAAAAAATTTCCTAAATTAAATATACCAAGACAAAATTCAACATTATGTATTTATAATAATTCATCTTTATATGTTATAAGAGGAACAAATGGAAAAGAAGTTCTTGATACAATTGAATATATAAATTTAAATAATTTAAATAATGGTTTTAATATTATTAAACCAAAAGATTTTGGTTTATGTTGGTTAGGTTGTGAATCTTCAATGGCAATTACAATTAATAAAAATCAAATTTTAATTTTTGGTGGAAAAGATAAATCAGGTAAATTATATCATCATAGTTTTTTTTATGATCCTATAAATAATTATATTTTTAGAGGAAAAGATATTAAAGTTAGTGCTTGCTTTAAATGTAATGGAACTATTTTTGATAATAAAGTTATTTCTATTGATTATAAAAATACTACTAATACTAAATATTGTGGTATTCATAAATATGATATTGAAATGAAAAAATGGTATTTTGAATAAAATTAAAAAATTAATTTTAAATTAGTTAATGGAATATATATTTTAATTTTTAATATTATTAATTATATTAAAATAAATTAAATAAATCTATTAAAATTTTTTTTTTAATTATTTATTAATTAATTAATTCAAAAATTAATTTTTTTTTCCGAAGTTGAACAAGTGTTCATGATATAAATACCAATAAACATTTTTTTTTTATTTAAAACTAAAACACAAATAAATAAAAATCAAAAATGAAATCATTGAATATATTAATAATAACAACTTTAATAATATTATCTCTTGAAATACATGAAGGAGAATTATATGATGCAGGTCGTTCATCATTAATAAATCTAAATCCAAAAAATTTCAATACTCAAATAACAAATAATAGAAATAGAGAAGTGATATCATTTATTCATTTTTACTCTCCTGATGATGGAAAGAGTAATCAATTAAAAGAAGTTTTTTATGAAATAGATAAAGAATATGGAGGAATGTTTAAACTTGCTGGTTTAAATTGTAAATTATATCATGATTTATGTAGAAAACAAAATGTAATTGAATATCCTTCTTATATGATTTATCCTCCTTTACCTGCTCCTGTTATGAAATATGAAGGAAAAATTGAATCTAAACATATAATTAGTTATTTAGGAAAATTTATTGATAATAAATGTGTTGAATTAAATAATAATAATTTTGATGATTTTATCAATTCAAAAGCAAATATTCCTAAAGTTTTATTATTTATGGATAAAAAAAATATTCCTTTAATTTTCAAAAGTTTATCTTCTGTTTTTAATGTAAGAATAAAAATATATAATTTAATATTTTTTTTTTTTCATTAAAATGAAAAAAAAAAAATAAAAAAAATAGAAAAAAATTGATTTTGGAATTGTTCGTTCAGAAATGAGTGGAATAACATCAAAATATAAAGTAACATCATTTCCAAAAATAATGGCAATTGGAGTAGATAAAAAGAGAGATTTTTATGATGGAGAATTGAAATATAAACCAATATTTGATTTTTGTAACAGATATTCAGAAACATTTTTCGTTGTTGGTGAAGATAGAACACCAAGTGATGAACCAATGAAACCATGGATGAAAGAAAAGTTCCCAGAATATACTAAAGAATCAGCAAATGAAATTTGTTTTAATGTCGATCAAGCAATTTGTGTTGTTTTAGTAAATAAAGAAAAACCTGATTCAAAATTAGAAAATATTTTCCTAGAAATTCAAAATTGGTTAAATCCAAAAATTAATAGAGGAACTAAATATAAATTTGGTTGGATTAATTCAAATAGTCAAGATGGTATTATTAAAGGAATGGGACTTGAAAAAGGAAGTGGTCCTGTTTTAGTTTTAATTAATAGAGGCTCTAGGAAAAGATATCATGTTTATAATGGAGAATTAACTGAAGAAGGAATTCAAAAGTTGTTTGATTCTCTTGCTTCTGGTGATGTTAGATTTAAAGCTTTTTCAGGAAATAAAATTCCTGATTTAGAAAATTAAAGAGGAAAAAATAATAAATATTAATTAATATAAATATAAAGATTATATTTTATTTTAATTTTTATTTTTTTTTTTTATTTTTTTTATTTTTTATTTTTTTATATATTAGAAATTTCCTTATCCTGATTTTAAAAAAATACTAATACCTAATTTGCCAGAAATAGTAATAAAATATGACAATTAAAAATTATAAAAAATTCAAAATATAATTTTCCCTAATAACATAAATTTATAAATTTGATTTTGAATATAATTCATAAAACAAACTATTTTTATTTTCAAGTAAAGTTTGTGGATCATCAAATTCAGCAATTTCACCTTTTTCAAGTACTAAAATTTTATCACTTTTAATAATAGTTTTAATCCTATGAGCAATAGTCATAACAGTAGAATTAGTAAGTAATTCATTAATAGCACTTTGAATAATTTTCTCAGTAGCAACATCAATACTTGCAGTTGCTTCATCCATAACAACAATTTTACTTTTTCTCAAAATTGCTCTTGTAATACAAATCAATTGTTTTTCCCCAATTGAAATATTAGTTCCATTTTCTTTAATAACCATATCAAGTCCTTGCATAGGATTATTAATTAAAGGATCATCACTTTCATTAACATATCTTTCACAAATATACCAAAAACCAATTTTTTGCATAACATCAGCAATTTCTTCTCTTGAATGTAAATTCAAAGGATCAATATTGAATTTTAAACTACCTTCCATTAAAGTTGGATCTTGTGGTATTATAGTAATACTTGCTCTTAATTTTGATAATCCTATTTCTGTTATATTAACATCATCTATAAATATTGTTCCTTCTAATGGTTCTAATATTCTAAAAAGACAAAGTGCTATTGTTGATTTTCCACTTCCAGTTCTACCAACTATACCAATTTTTTCTCCTCCTTCAATAGAAAAACTTATATTTCTTAATACTATTTCAGTATCTGGTCTATATTTTACTGAGAAATTTCTAAATTCTATTTTACCTTCTGATGGCCAGTTTGTTAATGTTTCATCTATTGGCATATTATTTGGTAATTCACTTCTAATTGTTGTGTAATATAAACATCTTTCTTGTCCTGTCATATCATTTTCAAAATTTGATCTTGATACTAAATATCTTATTAAATCATCTTGTAATTGGATACAATATGTTAAGAGAATTGCAATTATTTGAACTTCAAAACTACTAAAATATAATGTGAAGATTATTAAAAAACATACAAAACAAAATGATAGTAAATCTAACATTAAACAAAACCATTGTGATGTTCCATTAATGAATATTCTTAATTTTAAAAATTCATCTACTCGACTTCGGAAATCTAATGTAAAATCATTTGCTAATCCATAAGCTCTAATTGTATCTCTTCCTGATATTGTTTCATTTAAAGAATTAATAACAGGAGAACGAACAATACCTTCTAATCTACTAAGTTCTCTTGAACAATTGAGATAAAATTGCATTGTAATTAAACCAAAAACTAATAAAATTGGAAGAAATATTAATGAATACCATTGGAAAATTGAACATATTATAATTTCTCCTAAGAAATTTACAATATATGTAGTTAAATTACCAAAAGACATTTGTGCTAAAACATCAATTTTAAATAAATCTTTTGATAAACGATTTAAAATTTGTCCTTTTGGAACTGTATCATGATATAGATTTATAGGTGCTCTAATTAAATGACTTATCATATCTCTATGTAAATTTCTAGAATTTCTAATTGAACCAGCTGAAATAAGTAATAATCTAAAATATGTAAATAAAGTACTTCCTAAACCTAAACCAGCATAAATTCCAAAATAATAAAAATCAAATTTTTTATTTTCTTTAGTCCAAAAAGCCAACCATAAATCACTTCCACCTTTCATAGCTTGCCATATAATTAAAAATAAAATTAATAAAATAGCAATAGGAGCACCACCAATAGCTCTAATATATAATAAATTAGCATTAGTTTTCAAAGATCCTGTAACTCTATCTTCTTCTCTAGTAATTCTTTTAACATTTTCTTTTTTTATTTTTTTTTGTTCTTCAATAACTTCTTCTTCTTCTTCTTTTCTTTCTTCTTCTTCATTAGATGAATTATCAGTATTATTTTCTCCTAAATCACTTCCACTTTTACTACGAGAACTTTTCCTTTTCAAAGTCATTGCAATCCAGAATTTTTGATGAGTAATTTCTTCAAATGTACCTTCCCAAGTAATTTTACCATCTTTCATATAAATAATTCTATCAGCATGATGAGCATATTGAATAGCATGAGTTACTAAAATTCTAGTTTTATATTTTAAATAATCACAAATACAATTATTAATAACATTTTTACCAACATTAGCATCAAGTGCACTAATAGGATCATCAAATAAATAAATATCACTATCTGCATATAATGCTCTTGCAATACTAATTCTTGCTTTTTGACCACCTGATAAATTAATTCCTTTTTCTCCAATTTCAGTTTGATCTCCTCCTTCTAAAATTTCTAAATCTGGTTTTAATTCTGATATTTCTAAAATTTTATCATATTTTTCTTGTTCATATTCTTTATGAAATAAAATATTATTTCTTAATGTTGTATTTTGAATCCAAGCAACTTGACTTGTATATGATATACTTCCATTAACTATTAATTCACTTTGTTTTGATTCTCTATTTATTTGAAGGAGATTATTTAATATTGCATTTAATAATGTTGATTTACCTGAACCTACTTCTCCTATTATACATATAAATTCACCTTTTTTAACAAAGAGGTTTATATCATGGAGAATTATTGGTATTTTTTGATTGAGTAGTGATTTGGAACTTTGTGTTTCTGGTGATGTTGATATTTCTTCTATTTTTTTTTCTGAAGGTATTTCTGTGTTTTTTGCTCTTAGATTATCATCTTCTATTTGGTTTTCATCATTTTGGATTTCTTCTTCTTTTTTCTCTTCTTCATTTTTATCATCTTTATCTAATTGAATTTCGTCTTCTTTTTTTTCTTCTTCTTTTTTTTCTTCTTCTTTTTTATCTTCATTTTTATTTTCTATATTTTCATTATTTTCTTCTTTTTTTTCTTCATTTTCACCATTTTTAGTTTCTTCAATTTTCTTTTCTTCTTCTTTACCTTTTTTCTTCCCTTTATCTTTCTTTTTTTCCTCTTCTTCTTTTTTTTCAGCTTTCTTTCCCATACCCCAAGAAAAATCACAATTTTTAATAATAATATCAAATCCATTATTAATACTTTCTTCATCATTTTTAATTAAATTTTCTTCAATAATATCATCCTGAGCTAAAAATTTTTCAATTCTTTTCATTGAAATTAAAGAATCAAGTAAATTTGCATAAATCATAGCAATCATTCTAATTGGTTCTTGAATAGAAGATAAAATACCTAAACAAGTAAAAATATCTTCAACTCTTACTTCATCAGTAAAATAAACATAAGTACCAATTGATACTACTGCAGTTGCGACTGGAGAAAACCAAAGAAGAGTTCTATTTAAATTTTGAATTTGAAAAATTCGATTTGCTTCTTTTAATTCTTCTTCTCTTTTTTCATATATTTTATCTAAAAAATAATTTTCCCATGAATATAATTTTAATACTTTTAAATTAAATAATGTTTCAGTTGTTACTTTTAATCTATCATCAATTCTCTTTTGTCTTAATTTTTGATGTCTTTTAAATTTTCTCATTAATAAAAAATTAAGAAAGACAAAAAATATTAAAACTACTAAACCAAATATAAAATTCCATCCTAAAAATTTAAATAACATATAAGAATATGCAATAATCATAATAGGAATAGTAATTGCAGTAGGTGATTGCATCATTAACATAGTTAATTTATGAGAATCAACTTGTACAAAATTTAATATTTCTCCACTTTCTGCCATTTCTTTTGTACTTGAAGGACTAGATTTTAAAACTTTATCAAAAATTAAACAATTTAATTCAATACTAGATTTAAATCCTATAAAATTCATATATTCACTTAATTGTTTAGAAGCAAAAACTAAAATTAATTTACAACCTAGAAAACTAAAACCAATAATTTGTAAAAATTTAAAATCTCTTGTTATGGAATCATCATTAAATTGTTTAATATATAATCTAAATAAATTAATTGATAAAACATTTAATCCAGTTATAAAAAGTGCAAGTAATACAACTGAAATAACATAATTTAAATTTGCTCTTAATATTGTTTTAAATAAACTACATCTTCTTGCTGATTTATAATCTAATGTGTTATATACGTAATATGTTTTATTAATAAATGTTAGACTTGAATTAGTTCCTATTAATTTTCCTAAATGTTTTGAATTTAAATTTACTTTTTTTGCTAATTTTATCATTTTATATGCCCAATAATATATTAATCTTGAAAAATAATTTGCATTTGAGTAAAAATCTTTATTTTTGTTTATTTCTTCCATTTTTTTTGAAAATGCTATTCGTTTGTTTTTTTTTATCTCTTCATTAGTTAAGGGCTTATTAATATTTTCTGATGATTGAATTTTTATAGGACTTATATTATCTTCATTTGATTTATTTGTTGAAATTTCTTCATCTGATTGTCCTATTAATTTTTTTTCGAATTCATCATCAGTTATATTTTCACTCTTTATTAAAGGTTCATTTCCTTTTCCATCTATTTTTTCTTCCATTTTTCAATATAATTATATTTTACTTAAATTCATTAAATATTAGAATATAAATATAATTGAAATATTATAATACTAATTTATAGTAATTATTTTCCTTATTTTTTTTTTGATATTATATAATCATTTAATATTATTTATAAATTTATATATATTATTTTTCCATATATATGAAAATAATAAACTTAATATATTAATTTTTTATTATATATTATAAATAGTATTATCAATGAAATAATCATTTAATATATAATAAATATACATTTTTATTTATTATCTCTATTAATTATTTTATAAAATTTTTTAATAAAATAATAACAAAAAATTCTAGAAGGAAAAAAAATATTTTCTAAATATGTTCCATCACTTAAAAAAAAATTATAAATAAAACTAAAAAGCCCAAAAAATTAAAAAATGGATTCTGGTAACAACAGTTTAAGATGTATTTCAAAGACATTTAAATGTCCCCTTTGTCTCCTTGGATTTAAGAAATTAGTCCCTATTTCTGAAACAGTAGCTGAATGTCCAAAATGTGGTCATAAACATTGTTCAGAATTAATTAACAGTGAATTTAATAGGGAAAGTGTAGATAAAACATATAGAATACCAATGAATCAACTCCCACATGAATTTAAACAACAATTTCATCCAAAAACTGATTTATATGATAGAACAGCAAATAATTTATATGGAGATTCTAGAAGAGGAATTCCACAAAGTAATTTTCAAAATCCAAATGTTAATAATCCTAATATTCAAAATCAAAATAATCAAAAT
>JAJMZS010003232.1:0-30171 GCA_023807205.1 Isotricha prostoma
CAGATAAAATAGAAGAAGATAATGAAAATGAAAATAAAAATATTAGTCATGATGAAAATGAAAGCAATAATAAAGATAAAATAAATATGATACTTTAATAAATTTATGATATTTAAGTATTTTTTAATTAAAAGATGATTTGAATTATATCAATGAAAAAACAATTTAGAAGTTGAGGTAATTCAGATTTGAGTTATTTTATATATAAATTAATATATTTTGTTAATAATCCTATTGAATCAATATTAAATGATATTAAAATTATTTAAAAATTTAATGTTTTGAATTATATTTATATTTTTTTTTAATTTTTCTTCCTTTTTTATTCTTTCATTTTATTCTAAATCTTTTAATCTTTTTTCTTCTTTTTCCTCTTTTTCTTTCACTTTTTGTTTTTGTTCTTTTCTTTTTAAATCTTCTTCTCTTTTAAATTCTTTTAATTGTTTTTATAATTGAATTTATTTTTTTTATTTTAAAATTTTTGCTAATTTTTCTTGAGTTTCAATTTGTTTACTTGTCTTAATTTCATTTTGTATTTCTGTTATTTCTCTTTGAATTTGATTTTCAATAACTGATATAATATCTTGTTTTTGTTTTTTTTTATTTTTTCTATTAATTTTATTTGTTCTTCAAATAATTTTTCCATTTTTTCATCTTTGTTTTTTTCTATTTCTTTTTTATTATCTTCGGAATTATTTTGACTATTATTTTTTTTATTTATTTTTATATTACCATTCTTTTTTTTCTTCTTCTTTTATTATTTATTTCTTTCATCTTTAACAAGAGATATTGAATCATTTCTATATTTTTCATTTTGCTTCATATCTCATATTTTGAAGATCTTTTGGTAAATTTTTTAAATCTAAATATAATCTTCAAATATTATTTTTATTAATTCATTAGAATTTATTCCTAATCTATAACACGGTTTTAAGGAACGAGGACTATTTAATCTACATAATTTATTTTCGAAATTCCGCATATTCTAATGATATTATTTTCTTTTCTTTTTTTGTTGTTTCTGTTTACTATTTTTTATATTAAATTTGTAATTTTTTACTATCTTACTTTTGTGTTTTGAGTATTCATTTATTTTTTTTAACTTAATTTTATTTTTAATAAATATAAATTTTTTAAACAATTTTAATTTAATGATAATTTAACTTTATTTAATAATTTTTTTAGTTTTAATTAAATACATATAAATTTATTTATAATATATAATTTATTTTTTATTAAATTTAACTTGAAGGCATGGCGCAACGGTAGCGTATTTGACTCCAGATCAAGAGGTTGGGGGTTCAAATCCCTCTGTCTTCAAACCTTTTTTAATATATTAGTTTTTTAATTTTTTTCTTTATTTTTTATCAATAAATATACAAAATTTTTGGATCAAAATTAATAAAAATGATTCAATATTCAAAAAAAGAAACCAAAATAAATATTATTTACAATTTTTTTGTTTTATAAATATTATATAATATATATAAATAATATAAAATTTGTAAATAATTTTTTAGGTGAATTTTATAAAATATAATGATTTAAATAAATTTTAGAATATATATTAAATTTATTCCATTAATTATTTAATTATTCTTATTTTAAAAAAGTTGAATTACTAAATAATGTTATTTATTTTTATTAGTATTTATAAAATATAATCATTAAAAATTAATAAAATAAATATTTTTTTATGTAAAATCTTTATCATTTTTTCTTCCTTTTATAAAAAATCCATTTTTTCCCATTTGAAATTCATCAACATATATAACATAATTCATTAAATTAATAGATTCATCGAAAATGATATTATCTTCTTTGAGAGAAATATCAATCCAATTTTGAATTATTTCCTTTAAATATTGTTTTTGTTTAACCTTTAATAAAGAATTTACTATTGTCAATTTAGTTAAGTTACATGAATCAATTTTTAAATTAAGATTATAAATATCAAAAGAAATATTCGCTTTAAATTGAGTTTCAATAATAGATTCAAAAATTGTTTCATTTACATCAGGATCATCATTCAATTCTAAACTCATATTAAATCTTCCATTATATATTAAATTATTTAAATCATAACTTTCAATTGAAGTAGTAACAATTTTAATACTAAAATTAGTTGAAATTGGATAATATACAGGTATATATTGGAAAATAGTTTTTAAATATCTAACATTCATTCTAGGAAGTTCTTTCAATTTTGTATTTTCATCTAAATAAAATTCATTTTTATTATTAGAAATACTAGTAAATATTTGACTTATTATTTTATAATTAAAATATATTCCAATATATTTATCATTTAAATTACTTAAAGGAGAAACAAAAATGTCATTCATAAATTCATCCATACCTTCATTATTTGTATCATTATTTATTGAGCCATCTTTAAAACAAAATACTCTTAGACTATTATTAATATTTTTACAAAAACCAAAAAAACCTGTAATATCTATTACATTATTACTTCCTCCAAATAAACTACTCATTCGAAATTTAAGATCTTTTCTATTATTATCTTCAGTTGTAAATAATTTTTCTATTGATAATTCTGCTTCATGTTTTATTAATTCAATTAATTCTATTAAAATTTGTTCTCTGATTATTTTAATTACAGTAAATTTATATTTTTTTTCTATTGTATTATTAGAAAATTTTAGTTCAGTAGTTTTATTTATTGGTTTATATTTATAATTTATAGTTATATTTGGTTCATCTATTGATTCTTCTTGTTTTAATGAATAGAAAAATATATTTTGCTTTATTGAAAATCTTGTGTTATTATTATCATCAATATATAAATCTCCTTCTATAAATATTGTTAATGGGTTTGGGGAAAAAATTGTTATATTTTGGTTATAATCTATAAATGGCTTTATTTCATTATTTTTTACTGTCGTGATAATATTTTTTAATTTAATATTTGATTCATTAAATTCTCTTTCTATCATTACATTCTTTAATTTTTGTAACCATTCTCCACTTTGATTATGAAATTTTTGATATAATTGATTTGATAAGGTTACTGCATCTTGATTACTATATGAAACTATAAAATTTTGGCTTTTAATATAAAAAAAAAGATTAAAAAATAAAAATAAAATTTCCATTTTTTTTTAAAAATATATATAATATAATTCACATATAATATAATATTAAATCACTAATAAAATATATTATATTAAATTACATTAATAATATTAATATCATTTTTAATTATTTTTAATTTTATTCTTGTTTAGAACTTAAAATTATATTAAAAATAATAGGTAAAGGTTTTTTTCATTATTATTTTCTTGATTCTTTTCTAAACTAATTAAATTCTATAATTATTACATTTAAATCATTTTAATAGAATAATTTGTATGATAAAAGAAAAAAAATATAGTAAATTAATGTTGAATTAATATTTAGTTATCATTCTCAAATAAGATTAAATAATTAAAGACAAAAAGATGGATTTCCTTTAATAATAAGAATAGAAAAACCTAACAATTATATTGGAAAAGAATTTTAAAATTTAGTTACTGATATGAAATATTAAAAAAAATATATAATAATATATATGAATTAGATATTTCTTTACAATTAATTATATCTTAAGAATGATTGAATAATTTTAATTATCACTTGATAATAATTTATAAAGATATTTATTGAAAACTTTAAAATATATATCTTAAAAAATATAATTTTTTAAATTTTTATTTAAAAAAATAAAATAAGAATTAATTTAAAGAATTTTCTGAAAATTCATTTTGAGATTCATTTAGTAAATTATTATTATTTATATATGATTTTATAATGTACTATTGCAATTGAATTATTTTGAAAATTTTAAATTTTGTTTAATTGAACAATTAATTTTGTTTATGTTCTCCAGTATTTTCTAAAATCTTTCTTTCTTTCAATTTAAAGCAAATATTTTTAGGTAAAAACAAATAATTATTTCCCAAATGTAAATTCCAAACATTCTCTTCAACAATATCTCTATTAGTAAGCATTTGAAGATAAATTAAATAGCAAATATAATTAGTAATATTATGATCATGATTAGTATGAATTTCAAAAGCAGATTTATGATTAGAATACATTTTATCAATAGTTTCTCTTTCAATACCACAAATAATACATTCTTTCTCAACAATTTCAGCAAATTTTTCTTGATCTTCTCTTTGACTTGAAAAGTAATTATTAATAATTGAAAGAAACATTTGAAAAATTGTAGTAATTGCAATATAATAAAATATATTATCATACCAAAATCTAATTCCTAAATAATTTCTATAAGTATAAGGAACATAATAAGGTTCTAATGTTTTATCTAAATAAGTTCCTACTCCACCATCTTGTTTAAAACCTTGATCAAAAACTCTCATAAAAGTATTTAAAAAATTTTTTGTATCTCCTATTATTTTAAAGTGACTTGGGAAATATGATAAAGCAAAAAGTGAAAAATAATAAATTATAACTAAGAAAATTAATAATGTAATTGTTATTTGTCTCCAAGGAATATAAATTGCTAATAATACATTTTTCATAACTTCTACTCTTACAATAACTTCAACTAACATAAATCCATAAAAAAAGTCATGAATGAAAATACCAATTAAATTAAATCCTAATGCAAGCATATAAAATAAACTTTCGAAATTAAATAAAGAATGAAATATTGTTGGAATAATAATTGAACTTAAATATCCGCAAATACCATATTTTATTTTTTTCTTTTTTGTTTTTTTTATTTGTTTTATTTTAAATTTATTTTCTGTTTTTCTTAATTCTATACCAAATATTCTTAAATAATAATTTAAAAATAAACAACTTGTTGAAACTAAATGAAGAAAACCTAAAGCATTAAAAATGGCTCTTGTGTGATTTAATTTGTTTTTTCCTGGTTTATATAAAAAATAAGGACAATTTAATCTTGGTTCTTTTTTATCACATTCAGCATCTCTTGTAAATGTTGAATATGACATTAGTATAAAAATATTTATTAATATTCCTAATATTAATGATATTGTTTGTAGTAAATCTGAATTTTGAAATATTATTTTTATAAAAGGTAATTCTAAAAGTGAATCAATATTTGTATTTTGTGTTGCTTCTATATTAATATTATCATAATTATTCATTATGTGATATACATAATTTTGTAATTGATCACTTTCTACTTTGAAATATAATTGAGAATTTTTTTTTATTTTTTTTCCTTTTGTTAATATTGGAAAATATACTTTAAATAATATATCACCTAATGATACTTCAACTGATGATATATTTTCTTTCATATATTGCATCATTTCTTTTTCATCTACTTTTAAATATTTTTCATCTATATCATATAATTGTTCAAATAATGCAACTCTATTATCTTTTTTTCTTTTACAAAATATTATAATATATTTTACAATATTATAAGGTGTAATTATAAAATTAAATATAAACATTATAATTGAATAAAAAAATTTAAATATTCTTTCAAAAAAAGTTGTTTTATTTGATTTTATATCAAAATAATTTTCATGCATTATTTCTCTTTGGAATATATATAAAGTATAATAAATCAAAATTATTTCAAATTTAATTATACAATAATTATTCCTTTTAAAATTATTATCTTCTAGTTTATTATTTGATAAATTATTATTATCTTCTTTTTCATCATTTTCATCATCAATTTGATCATCAGTGACTCCTGCTCTAATATATAAATCTTCATCTGAATAAAAATCATTATGATTATTATATTTTAACATTTTATCAATATTAAATTTTTTATTTTCCATTTCTTTTTGTGATATATAATATATCCTTTTTAATTTATGTGTTATATTTTCAAAGTTTTCATCATAAAATTTTCTAACTTGTATATAATTAGATATATCTTTTTTATCATGAAATGCAACATTAAAAAAGATAAAAAATATTTTCATAATTTTATATTCAATTTGAATCATATTATCAATAGAATCATATAAATCTTCTTTATTAATATTTTCAATAAATAATTTATAATAATCAACATTAATAATAATATATTTCATTAAATCTAAATAACCTTGATTAAAAAGTAAATGTAAATTTTCAATATCAGGTCCATCAATAAAATTATTTAAAAAATCTAATAAAAGTAAAATTGATGAAATAGAATTCTGATAATTAAATTTTAATAATACAAAAAGTAATTTAATAATTTGTTCAACAATTTTAGAATTATAAGAACTCAAAGAATCAGAAATTAAACTCGTATCTCCAATATTATTAAACATAAAAATTGTTGATAAAAATGTTATTATTGTTTCTAATTTTTCTTCTTTTTTTATTGATTTATCAGATATTTTTGAACTTTCTGGTTTCATCATAAATTTAAGTATTGATTCTAAATCTCTTGCTAAACGTTCTAAAATAAAATAAAAAGAAGAAAATAAATTTTTAAATAATTCTTGATTTTTAATTACAAAATTTTCATTTTCAGTTGCTATTATATTTAACATTATTGATAATGTTCTTAAAACAATTGAAAATAATTCTTTATCTAATATTATTATTTGATTTATTTGTCTTTTAAATAAACTTGTTAATCCAATTATTATTTCATCAAATTTTATCACATTATTTTCCATATCAAAATTCTTATTTTTAATCTCTAAACATGTTTTATGAAGAATTTTAAATGAATTAATATAAAATAATTTAGTTAATTTTTTACTATATTGTGGATAAAGATACATAATATGATTAAATAATTTATTAATATCAACATTATTTTTTTTATTATTAGAAATAATTGGATGATAATCATTATATTTATTAATACTATTATTTATATTTTCCTTAGAATATTTTTTGGAATCAATTTTTATTAAAGTTTCAACTAAAGATTCTGTATCATCTACTTTTTTTAAAAGTTGTTTTTCTTGAGGATACATTTGATTCATTTTAATATAATTAAAAAATTTCATATGATAAATATTTTCCATATCATCTTTATCAAATTTTTTTATTAATGATTCAATAAATTTTACCATATCATTTTCAATAAATTGTTGATGTAAAATTTGATAATAAACATTTTCTTCTAAATTATAATGTACAATTTTTTCATATTTTTCAAAATTTTGTATTAAAATAGTAATTAAAGGTATTCTATCATTTTTTTCATTTGAAGAATAAGTATCAGAACTAAAAACATCATCATTATCAACTGGATTATCTTCACAAAATTCTCTTAATTTTCTTTGAATTCCAATATCTTTTAAAATTTTTTCTATTAAAATAATATCAATAAATTCAGTATCATAATAATAAAATTTATATCTTTTATCTTCAATAATTGGAATTTCTAAAATTTTCTTTTCAATTTTATAATAAATTATAGATTCTAATAATACACTTTCAAATTCATATTCATTTTTAACTTCTGAAATTATATTTTTATATCCATAGTTTTTAGAATTATCATTAGTAGGATTTAAATGACTTTCACTAAATGGATTAATTGAATTTTGACCTGAATTTGAACCACTTGTAGTTAATTGATTTAATTTTAATTGAGTTTGTCCTTTAATACTATTTTTTTCATCAAATGATTCATTTCTTCCATGTTTTAATTGATCATCAGTTATTTTAATTGAAGTATCTAATAATTTTTTTATTTTTTCACTTAATGATTTAAAATTAAATTTTGCAACACCAGATTGATCACTTGTTATATTTTGTCTAAGTGAATTTAATTCATTTAAATAAATAATATAAATATTAAGAAAGTTTAAAAAAATTATAAATTCTAATCTTTCTTCTTGTTCATATATTTCATCTTCATTTACTTCATTTTCTTCTTCATTATTACTATTTAAATTTTCACTAGTAAGATTTTCTGATGATTGATTCGATTCTTCTAATTCTTCTTCTTCTGGTGTTTCTTTACAATGTGAATTTATTTCTTTTATACATTCTAAAGTTCTATTTTTCATTTCTTTTAATGGATAAATATTCTGAAAAAATACTTCATAAAAATAAAAATCATATGCTTTATCTCTATTTAAGAAAAGTAATATTCTTGTTATTAAGTATGTATAAAATATTTGATATACTATTTTTATTTTTGGACGTAAATCTTGATATATTTCATAGTATAATTTAAATATTTTTGATACTTGGTTTTTTAATGAAAAAAAATTCTTTTTGTAATTTTCTATTAAATATAAAAATGCAATTGAACTATTATAAATTATTGATAAAATTACTCTTTCATTTTGTTTGTCATCAAATTTTTCTGATGTATAAATTTTAACACTTTCTAAAGATTTATCTATTAAATCTAAATAAATATCCATTTCAGTTTCAAGTAATTTATTAAATTTTGAATAATTATATGTCATAGATATAAATATTCTTAATATTTCTTTACAATATTCTAATTTTAATAAACTTGCTTTTTCAACATGAGAAAATGAATTAATTACTTCAATTAATTTATGTAAAGCATCAGGAAATTGTATTTTTCTAAAATAAGTATCATCTTCTTTCATTAACATTGAATCAATATTATTTAAAAGTCGATTAGAATCAATTTTTACTTTTCTTTTAGTATAAAACATTGTATTAAATTGATTAGAAATTTCAATTAAACTGTTAATAATATTAGAAATATAAATTGTATTTCCTTGTTGTTCTTCTGAAGGATTATTATTATCAAATTCATTATGAATTTTTTCAATTTGTTCTTTAATATTTTTAAATTCATAACTTGATGATTTAATATGAGATAATAATTCTTCATTTTTAATATATATTAATTTATCAAAATAATGATTTATATCATATTTTCCTAAAAGTTTAGTAACAAAACTTATTCTTTGTTGAATTAAAAAAGCTTTAATTCCAGAACTATGAAATTTTCCAGATAAAATTAATTGATTTTTTTCAGTATTTAATTGTTGATATAAAGCAATTATATTTTGTCTATTATCATTTAATTCTGTTGTTATTTTTTCAAATAAATATTCATAATCAACAGATTCTTCTGAAAGTGATAATTTTTGAATTTCATGAAAAATTCTTAATTTACGTAATAAAAAGTTTATTTTACTATATGTTTTACAAAAATAAAATAAATATCTTATTAAATATAATTCTTCATTTCCCATTCCAGGAGAATTTAATCCTTCTTCTTTTTCATCAAAATTAAATTTATTTTCAATAATTGTAGGATTTTCCTTAACATTTTCATAAATATTTTTCATTATTGGATTATTTAAAAAAACAACTCTTCTTAAAAGATTTTTTCTAATAAAAGTTAAATATTCTTTAATTAAATCAAAATTACCAAAAGTTTCATAATTAACTAATATATTTTTACAATTTTTAATAACATTATAAATTGCTTCAAAATATTGATTAATACAAAATTGATAAATTGAATAAATAATAGCCAATAATTTATTTAATTCAACACCTTCAATAATTTTTTTTTTTATTTCATCATTTTCACTATCAGAAGAATTAAATGAATTATTAAATTCATTATTATCAATTTTAACTTTATTCATAAAAGTTTTACTTCTTTTCATTCTACGAGTAATTTTATCAGTATTAATTTCATTATCATTAAATTTTTTTATTGGAGCTTCAATTGAATCATCACTATTATAATTTTGAATATCTATTTCAGCTAATGAATCTTTTCCTTCCATTATTAATTTTTCATCTTTTTCTTCTATTTTAGGAAAAAATTTATTATAAAAATGTAATGGAAAAATTGGAGCTAATTGTGATTTTATATCAATATCTAAATCTCCTATTACTTTTTCTGGTTTTATATTTCCTTGGATTAAAAAATTTAATTTTTTATCTAAATAATCATGAATTGTCTTTTCTCCTTCTATTGTTGGTTTTGTTATTTCTGTTAAAAATGATTCTTTTATAAATAATGAACTGTTTAAATCAAATTTTTCAAAATATTTTAAAAATATTAATATTTGTTTTATATTTTCTAATAATAATTCATCATCTTCAGTTTTTGATTCTATTTTATCAACTAATCTTTTTCTTTGTCCTAATAAAATTTTTATTTTTTTTATCATTGATTCTAAACTTCTTTTGTAATTTCTTTTATTTTTATTTGAATTAAAATCATTTATTACTCTTTGCATATGTTCTTTTATTTTTTGAGTAATTGAATCTTTTTTATATGAAACTTTATCAAATGTGATTATATTTTTATAAAAGTTTAAATAATTGGTTGAAACTTCTAAATAAGAAAATATTTTTTCAATATGTATTAAATTTTCTCTTTCAAGAATTGTCAAATTTTTTTTTCTACTTTTAAAACTATTTATTAACATTGTATCAGAACCAAGAACACATTCTTGTAAAGCCGTTGATCCTTTTAAAATAACAAATATAAAATCTAATAAAGTTGTTCTATCTTTTTGAAATAAATATTCACATAATTCTAAAATATTTTTCATTAGACAGAAAATTTCTTGTTTTATCTTTTCATTATTTTGAGATAAATTAGTTAAAAAAATTAAAATTTGTTTCATTAAAATTTGTAATCCAGTATTTGATTCATTTTTACTATTATCATTTTCATATTTATTTTTCATTTGTCTTACAGTAGGAAGAAAATATAAAACAATTTGAGTAATAATATCTAAAATTTTATATTTTCTAAGTAAATTTTGTCTTTCTGGAATTGGATAATTTTTTTCTAAATTAATATCATTAAAAGAATAATCTAAATTCATTAAATAATTATTAAAAAAAGTAATATGTTTAGAAATAACATCAATAACATTACTTTGATTATAAAATTTTTTATTATAACTCTTAACTAAATAATCTAAATGTTCAATTATTTTTTTTAAATAAATAGCTTCACTACCTTTATATATATTAATTTTTTTAATTTCAAAAATAAATTCTTCTCCTTTCCTAACACCAATTTTATCATCAGCACCAGGAAATAAAGAAATAGGTTCAAAATAAGAATTAATAGAATTAATATCAAATCTCATATCAACATCATTTTGTTTAAATTCTTTAAAAATACTTTTAATAACATATTTTCCTCTATTACTTAAACTTTTATTTTCAACATTAATAGAATAATGAAATATTTGAAAATTAGAATAAAACATTGAATTATTAGTTAATTGAGTTTCATCAACTAATTCAAATTCATATTCATCATTTTGATTAATTGCTCCTTCATTTTGTGTTTTTTTTTTTATTCTAAGATATAATCCTAATAACGCATTTTTTATTCTTACATAATTTTCTGCTGAAAGTGGTTTTCTTTTTGCAGTATTTGCATAAAATTCTTCTTCAATTATCCAAAAAGTATTATGATTTACATGTTTAAATAATTCATTTTTTATATTATATGATTTAACACTTTTTATTCCATTATCATTTTTATTTTCAAATTTTAAATCCATTAAATCATTTCCTTGTTGTCCATTATCTCTCATAAAATTTTCTATATCTTCTTTTACTTCTTCTTTTAATGATATTAATTCTCCTGTTTTAACTTCTTTTTGACATTCTACTCCAATCATATAATTTCTTTCATTTAATTGTTGTTTTTCTTCAAATGTTATTATTACTAAATCTCCTGAATATAAATAATCATCTTCATGACCATAACATTTTTGATTTAATATTAGAAATTTATTTGTAAAATCTTTTTCTATTACTAAATCTGAATATTCAACATTATCTTTTTTAACTCCTAATTGATTAACATAATAATATTGTGCTTTTTCTTTTATATAAACACTTAAATATATTATTTGATTAAATGTAATGTAATTTAAACTTGTTCTTGTATCAACTATTTTTTTAAAAGTTAAAGGAACTGCTAAACGTTCATTATCAACTAATTTTAATTTAAAATTGTTATTTCCACTCATTTTATCTTTGGATAAAAATTTTTTTGATATCATATGTTGTAAAATAAAATTTTGATTATAATTTACTCTTAATCCTTGAATATTTTCATATTCATTTAAAGGAAGTGGTTCATCAATTTCTTGTTCTCTTATTCTTCTTATTATAAATAATGATTCTTTTATCATACTAAAATCTGATAAAGGATTTAATTTTCTTAATAATATTGTTTCGTCTAATGATTCTAATCTCATTACGTATAATGCTCTTTTTTTTTCTAATGTTTCTGTTACTAAACTTAATGATATTACTGAGTCAAAATGAATTATTTGTTGTTCTTCAATTTTTGACATTTAATTTCTTCTTTTTTTTTTGAATTTTTTTTTAATTCGAATATTTTTTTTATATGGTTTATTTTTAAACTTTTTTTTTAATTGTTTAATATATTTTTAAAAAAAGGAATTTTATATATATTTTCGAAACATTCTAAACTTTATTCTTTTTTTATTTTCTTTCCATTTCTATTATTTATTCCATTACTTAAATTCTTTTTTTCATTTTCATTAACATTATTTTCTATTTTACTTTCTTTTTTTTTTTCAATAGTAGTTTCATTTTTATTTTCTACTTTTTTTTCCTCTTCTTTTCCCTTATCAAAAAAAACAACATAAATCCAAAAAATAAAACAAAACAAAACAATTCCTCCATATTTAAATTTTAAATAATAATGTGCTTTATTTATACCTTCATCAATAACTTTAATATTTTGTACATTTTTACTTAATTTTGCAAATAAATTTATAAAAGAAACTAATTCATTTCTTGAAATAGATTCTTTTAATTCAACATTATTAGCAAATAAGATTTTAAGAGTAGTTGCAATACCAAAAACTTCTAATTTTGCATGCATTCTACATTTAGAACAAGTAACACAATCAATAATAGAAGAAATATTTCTAAATCTAATAATTAATTCAGAAATTTTTTGAGAATTCATAAAATTATCTAATTCAGGTGTAGTTTCATTAAAGGCATCTTCTAAATATTGTAAATCATTAACACAATCTTTAAAAATAGAATTAATTAAATTAATAGTATTTTCATCTTCAATTTTATTTCCAGATTCATAATTATATTCTAATAAAAAATCCTTTGCTTTATTAATTGCTTTAATAACTAAAGAATATAAAAAGAAAAAATTATCAACTCTATCTTTTTCATTAAGTAATCTTTCAGTAAGCATAGTAACATTAATAAAAGTAGTATTTTTAACAATATCATGAAAATTCATTCCAATTTCAAAATTAGTATTACTTAACCAACCAGAAAAAATTCTAAAAAAAGTTCTATCTTCCTTACATAAAAAATTAAATCTATCAGATAAACAATTTTCTTTAAATATTGCATTCCAAATATGAGCTCCTCTATATCCAGTATAACCTTCAGGATTTTTTAATAAATTAATATAAGTACCATCTTTTGAATCAACATCTTCTTCAAGTAACCATTGTTTAGTATTTATTGTATATTTATCTATCCATTTATTAAAGGGATCTTCTATTTTTATATTTAAAAATTCACCTCTATGAGTTTTTTGTTCCCATATTTTTGGTACTTCATTTTCGTCACATTCACATATTTTACATGCTGAATCTTTACATATTTTCTCTTGTTGAAATAATGTACATTCTGGTTCTAAGTTTAATTTAAATATTTTGAAAAATAATGTTTTTTTTAGATTTTGTAATGTTTCATAAAATTTTTCATTGTGGTTTAATACTTCTTGTATATTGTATAACATTTCATCGTTTTGAAATTGAGTGAAATTTAGTTTATTTGCTTTTTCCCATTGGGTTAAATTTTTATCTAGTTTTTTAAATAAATTGTGACCTATAAACATTATTAATCCTGTGTAGGTTATAATATTTAATAATATTGATTGTGCCATTGTTTACAAATATTTTAATGAAAAAAAAGATTATTTATTTGATTCATTTATATTTTAAAAGTATTTTAAATTTTTTCATATTAAAATTTTATCTTATGATTATTTTATCAATAAAAAAAATTAATTGTTATTTATCTTTCTTATTAAAATCTTTTCACAATTTTATTATCTAAAAAATAAAGTGAATTAATAAATAACTTTTTCAAATTTTATGCAAATTTGAAACTATAAAAAACTCTAATAAAAAAATATTAACAAAATAAAATATTATATTTATTAAAATAAAAAATTTAAAAAAATCAAAAAAAAAAATAAAATTATAAATATAAAGTGCAAAAAAAAATAATTAAATTAAAATATAACTTAAATGACAGAAGAAAATGAAGAAAAGCAAAATTTAGATTTAAATAATGAGGATGAAGATTCTACTCCTCCCTCTCCAAAAATAGAAGAAGTAAAATATGAAGATTCAAAAGAGCCAGAAAAAGAAGAGGAAAAAAATGAAGAATTAGAAGATGAAGATAAACCTTTACAACCAAAAATAACTGAACCAGAAATTCAAAAAGAAATAAAAGATGTACAAGACAAAGACAAAATTGTAAATATTGATACTGAAAATAATGAAGATGAAAACAAAGAAGATGAAAATAAAGAAAATCAAAATAAAGAAGATGAAAATAAAGAAAATGAGAATAAAGAAGATGAAAATAAAGAAAATGAAAATAAAGATGATGAAGATGAAAATAAAGAAAATTCAAATGAAAATGAGAATTTATATAATGATGTAAGTGCAGAAAGTAATGAAAATCAAAAAAGTAAAGCTGAAAGTTCAAGAATTGATTTTACAAAAACAAAACAAGCTACTTTTGAAAATGTAAAATTATTATATAACAATAAAAAAAATTATTTAAGAAATTTACATTCTCTTCAAGAAATTTATAAAAAATTTTGGGATTTATGTCCTCATACAATGGAAGGTGAAATAACAAAAAAATCTTTTGAAGATTTATTTAGAAAAATGTATAAAATAATATTACCAATTTTTAATTATGGAGAAATAGATAAATTTGTAGAAGGAATTTGGGATTATTATTCAAAAGGAAGAAAAACTTTAACAACAAATTATTTTAATAAAGCAATTTTTAGTTTTCTTCATAGATGGTGTGTTCATATTAATCATGATGAATATGAGAACTTTTTATTAATGATTTATTCTCGTATTACAAAAATAAAGAAAGTTTATCCTGATGGAAGAGAAAGAATATTTTTACCTTCAATTAAAGTAATTTTATATAATCAAATGACAAAAGAAGAATATGAAAATTCAACTTGGGAATTTTTTGAAAATGAAGAGCAATTACATATTAAATTATATGAAACTTTTGAAGAATATGAAGAAGGAAAAAATGGTCATGAGAATAATAATAATAATCCAAATGAAAATACTTCTCCTGTTAATAGAGTTAATAGTTTATCTAATGGAGGAATTATTAAAGCAAGACCAAGAATGAAAATTGGTGAAAAAAATTTATATGAAACTAATAAAAAATATTTACTATATAATGAAGAAGTTTTTTATTTTGATCAAAGTGAAATTGATAAAAAAGAATTAAATACTTGTGTTTTTTATGAATTATTAGATGATAAAGATTTAGTTATTTTTGGTTATCCTACACAATTTGTTATTAATAAATTTATTAATGAACCTAATACACTTTTAGATATTAATTGTATTGAAGGAAATGATTATGATTCATCTTTTTATATTACTGATTATCAACCATATGAAAATCATAAAATTTATTTGAAAATTATGGAAAAAGAAAAATTAATTACATTTTTAAAAGAAAATAATTCTTTTGTTTTATTAAGAGATATATTTTTAATTAATACTAATCTTTCATTAGGAAATGATTTTGTAGATGATGAATTAAATGTAATAAATAATTTAAGAACTAATCCAGCATTTGATAGATATATTGATATGTATGAAATAAAATTACCAGATGAAACAATAATAAAAGCAAATTTAAATAATTTAATAATAAATCCAACTTATAGAAAAGCATTTGGAAATATATTTGATGAAAAATTAAAAAAAATTGGAACACAAAGTGAACTTTGGACAGAAACAATAGAATCAAAAATAGAAAAAATTTTTTATACAAAATTCTCTTTAGTACATATAAAATTATTAAATTTAAATTTATCATATCCATTATTTGAAAGTAACATTGAAGTAACAAAAGATGAAATCGCAGAAAAAAATAGACAATTACTTTCAGAAAGATTAGACGATTTAAAATATTTTGAGAAATTTAAAAGTAAAAATGGAATAAAATTTGATAATTGGGATAGTGATAATGATTTATATGATGAAGCAAATAAAAAAAGTCCAGTTGTTTTAATAATAGGTCCACCAAGAATAGGAAAAACTCAAGTAGCAATGAAATTAGCAAAAGATTTAGAAATGGAAATTTTAGAACCTCAAAAATTTTTTGATAGAATTTTCCAAAAAGTTGCTGAATATGAAGAAAAAATGTTAACTTGGGAAGAAGAAAATCCACCAGAAGAAAATAAAGAAGGTGAAGAAGGAGAAGAAGGTGAAGAAGAAAAGAAAGAAGAAGAAAAAAAGAAAGAAGATAAGAAAAAAGCAAAAGGTAAAAAAAAAGATGAAAATCCATATTTAGCTTCTTGGGATCCACCACCGAAAAAAAGAGAAAAACCAGGAGTTGATTCAGTTTTAAATGAAATTGAATTAGCAGTTTATAATGATATTATAAATGGAAATGGAATTTCTGAATTAAATATGCAAAGAATGTTTATGTATATTTTACATAGTGATTTTGCTAATAGTAGAGGAATTGTTATTGATATGAATTCTAATATTTTTGAAAAAACTGATGATCCTAATAATGATACTCAAAGTTTTGTTGAAAAAATTTTAAATGGTTTCTATGGGAAAGTTACTGTTGATTATGTTGTTGATTTATATATGAATAAAGATGAATTAAGAGAAAGAAATAATAATATGAAAATGAATATGAAGACTTTGAAAATTATTGGAGATAGAGATATTGAGTTAATGAAAAAACCAAAAATGCCTAAAAAAGAAATTTTAGAAGATGAAATTGAATATGATGAAGAAAATAAACCAATTGTTCCTGAACCTGAACCAGAACCAGAATTAACTGATGAAGATATGGAAAAAATTCCAAAAAAAGAAGACTTAGTTGAAATAACAGATAATGAAAAAATATTTAATGAACAATTAGATTATTATGAAAATATTCAATATCCAAAAGTAATGGAATATGTTCAAACATTAAAAACAAATTATTATATTAGAATTGATACTACTGGATTAGATTTTGATGAAATATCAAATTTAATAAGAGCACAATTAGATTTTGCAAATCCATTAAGACCAATTGCTAAAGTTTTAGAAGGAGGTGATTTTAGAGGATTATTAATGGATGGAAGAGAAGGTGTTATTCCTTTTAGAAGATGGTCACCTTGGAAACAAATTGACCCAGTTGCTTTAAAAGATGAATTTTTAATATTAACAGGAAGTACTGAATTTCCAGCAAGTTACTTTGGGAGAGTTTTCTTATTTGTAAGTGATGATAATAGAAAGAAATTTTTAGAAAATCCTAAAAAATATATAAATGAACCACCACAAGTTCCTCAAAATTATAGAATTTCTATTATTGGTCCTCCTCAAAGTGGTAAGAAAACAATTGCTAATATGTTAAGTCAAATTTATCATTGGAAAATTATTAATATGGAAGAAATATTTGATGCTGTTAAAGAATACCAAAAAAATTGGGAAGAACCTGAATTAAATAGTGTTTATACTAGAAGAGTTCATTTTAGTGCTACTGAATTTAAAGAAGTTTTAGCTAATTCAACTAAGAAACCTGCTGATAGAAAACCAGATAATTTTGTTTCTAAAATTGTTTTTATGTGTGATTATCTTGGTATTCCTCTTGATAAAAAAAGAACACAAGAACAATTTTTCTGTTGGGTTAAATATCATTCTGATAAATTAGTTCATTTATTTAATAGAATGCAAGAAGCTGCTGATAGAGTTGAACAAGCTAAAAAAGATGAAGAAATTAGAATTCAAGAAGAAGAAGCTGAAAATAAAAGATTGGAAGATGAAGCTAAATTAGAAGAAGAATTATTTGTTGAAATGACTGAATGTGCTAGATCATTATATGAAGTTGAAAAAGATAAAAGAGCACAAGCTTATCTTGATCATTTAGCTCAGAAGGAAAAAGATAAGGAATTAAAGGAAAAAGAACTTGAAGAAAAAGAAAAAAGAAATCCATTTCCTCCTGAAGAAGATTATGTTATTGAAGATTTAAGATCTGATAATTTCTTTCTTGCATTTGATGAAAAGGGTAATCATCCTAGAGTTAATGGAATTATATTATTAAATCATCCTGTTAATGAAGATGAAGTTACTAAATTAGGTGATTTTAATGTTAAAATGGATAGAATTATTTATATTAAAGATGAAAGTGATGAAGGTATTAAAGAACTTATTTTAAGAAGAAATCCTAATTTTGCAAATTTAGATGAAGAAAAACAAGGAGCTGAAATAGAAAAAGTAAAAGCAGAACAAGCAAAATTAGAAGAAATAATAACAATGTTAAAAGAAAAATATAATGTAAATAATGAAGAATGTGTAATTGAAGCAGGATATAATGAACCATTACAACAACTTCAATTAAAATTAGAAAATGCATTAAATCCATTTAATATTAAAATTGACTCTGAAGAAAAAGTAGTTTTACCAGCAGATATAGGAGAAGATAAATATCCTTTAAGTAGAGGACCATATGGTTTATTTTGTCCAGTAATTTATAAAGAAGATAATTGGTTATTTTATGCACCAGAAGCAAATGAAGTTCAAATTAATCAAAAAATATATAGAATATCAGGAGAGAAGGAAATGGAAAAATTCAGAGCAGATCCAGCAATGTATATTGGTGAGAATGGCTCATTATTACCTATTAATGTTCCTCCTCCTCATATTATGATTACAGGATATCAAGGTGCAGGTACAACATTTTATAGTGATATTTTATGTAAACAATATAAATTTACTAAAAGAGAAATTCAAAATGAATTTATGAAAATATGGGAAGAACAAAGATTACAAAGAAGAGAAGTTAGAGTACAGAAAAAAAGAGAAGAATTAGAGAAACAAAATGCAGAAATTGAAGAAAAAAATGAAGAAGCTAAAAAAGAGAATCCAGAAGCAGAAGGTGAACCATTAATTAATATAGATGATGCAATTAAAGAAGATGCTACATTAGATGAAGAAGGAGAAGATTATAATGCAGCCGATAATGATAAAGCAATATTTAAAAGTTTATTTAATCCATTAACTCCAACAATTTATGATGCATCATGGTTTAATTTAGAAGAAAAAGTACCAACACCATTTATTGATTTATTATATGAATCAAGAAGAGTTCCTAATGTTATTGTATTTTTCAAAGTTAATATGAAATCTATTATGGATCGTCATTTTCATATGGATGAAATTGATGCTATGTATGAGAAAATGTTAAAGGAAAGTAATGATAAAAGAAAACAAAAAGAAGATGAGTTAATTAAACAAAAAAAACAAGAAAAATTTGATGAATTAAAAGCTGAATTTGATGCTGAAGCTGAGAATGAAAATAATGAAAATCAAGGTGAAGAAGGTGGTGAAGAAGGTGAAGAAAAAAAAGAAGAAAAACCTAAAAAAACATTACCAACTTTAGAAGAAATTCAAGTTGAATTAACACCAGAAGAATTAGAAGATATATGGAAAAGTCCTGATCCTGATTTAATGGAAAAAGATGCTTTAATCCAACAAGAAAAAGATAAATTAAGTCAAAGATTTGAAAAGAATGTTAATGATATTCAAGCATTAATAGATGGATTAAAAGAAAAAGGAATTCCAGTAATAGAAATAAACAATGATACAACTAAAGAAAATGTTTATAAAAATCTTCTTTTAGAATTAGAACCTTATATAATAAACAGAAGAAATTTAATAGAAAAACAATTAGTAAATAATAAAGAATTCCCAGCTCCACTTTCATTAAGAAAAGTACGTGATTTACTTGATAATTCAGAAGTATATCAACAAAGTGTTTATTCTCGTTTATCTCCAGTTGAACCAAGTAAATTATGTATTAGAACAGATTATCCTTTAGTTTATAGAGATAGAGTATATGTTTTTAATAATCCAGAAGAAAAAAAATATTTCTGTGAAAATCCATTAGATTATAGAACTGGATTAGAATGTCCTAAAGATTCATATCCAATGAAAGGAAGAAGTATTATATTTGTTATTGGAAATGAATGTTCTGGTAAATCAACTATAGCTAAAATGATGGAAGATTATATGGGATATAAAAGATTAACTGTTAAAAGAGCTACTTTAGAATGTGTTGAAATGTTACATGATTGTAATTTAAAAAAAACTATTTTTGATACTATTTATAATGGTCATCCTACAAATGATGATATTATTATTCAAATTATTGAAAGAAGAATTTCAATGGTAGATATGATAAATGAAAATGTTGTAATTGATGGTTTTCCTTTCTCATTATGGCAAGCTAATATTTTAGGAGATACTTTAAAACCTTCTTTAGTTTTTGTTGCTGAATGTGATTATAAAACAAATATTCAAAGATGTCTTAAAAGAGAAATGTTTAAAGGAATTCCTGAAGTTGTAAATGAAAGATTTAATTTAAAAAAAAGTCATTTAGAAGATATTTTAAATATTTATAGAGATAAACAATATGATATAAGATATTTCGATACTACAAAAAGTAAATGGTTCCTTAAAGATCAAATATTAAATATTTTAGAAAATAGAAAAAAATATGAAATGAAATTTGCAAGAAATCTTAGTTTAGATTTACCATGTCAATTAACAGGATTTACACCAAAGAAATTAATATCAAGTATTTTATATGCAAATCATCAAAAAAGTAATTTATTACTTTATTCACCAATTGCATTAAAAACAAATCACATTTTCAAATATAATAAACATATTAATGCTTCATATAATAATTTTATTGTATATACTCCAATCAAAGAAGTTGAAGAAAAACAAATTGAAGAAGCACCAACTTCAAGTGGAAAAGGATCACAAAATTCAAGTGTAATACAAGAGAAAAAAGAAGAAGATAAAAAAGAAGAAGAAGAAAATAAGAATGAAGAAGATAAAAAAGAAGGTGAAGAAAATAAAAATGAAGAAGGTGAAAATGAAAATATTGAAAAAGTAAATAATGAAAATGTAAATAATGAAGAAGTAAAAAATGAAGAAGGTGAAAATAATGAAAATAATGAAAATGTAAATAATGAAGAAGAAAAGAAAAAAGAAGAAGAAGAAAATAAAGAAAATGAAGAAAATAAAAATGAAGAAACTAAAAATGAAGGTGAAGGTGGAATAGGATCAACATATAGAAATTTATCATCAGATTCAAATCGATTGGAAAATTCATCAGATTTAAATTCACCAAAAGAAGAAAAAGAAGAAGAAGAAACAATTGTAACTCAATTCCATTTATTATCAAATGAAGAAGAAGTAGAACAATTTATAAAAAATCCAGATGACTTTAAAAATTATATTTTAGAAGTTGAAAATGTTATTCATCCAGCAAAAAATTTATCAGGTGAAAATATTGCAGAAATATTATATCAAGATGAAATTATTGAGAAAGTTGAAGAAGAAAGTGAAAATGATTCAGATGAAGAAAATATTGATGATGATAATTATGAATTACATGTTAAATTAGGTTTAAATATTAGATTTGAATATCAAAATTGTTGTCCAGTTACAATAGTAGAAGATAATATGATGAAGATTGGAAAACTTGCTTATGCTGTTAAATATGCTAATAAATATTATAAATTTTTATCTATGGATAATGTTAAGAAATTTAAAGAAGATCCTAATAAATATATTAATTTAGAATTACCTGTTAGAAAAGTTAATAAAGAAGATAATGAATTTGCAGAAAAACAAATATCATTTAATAATACTGTTAATTATTTAGAATTTACTTTTGGTTCATTAATTACTAAAGGTATGCTTGAATTGAGTAATAATAGAATTAAATATCCTTATTTGAATGTTAGAGAAACTTCACTTAAATATTTGGCTCTTTATTTAAAAGCTAATAATCCTCATAATAATGATTATGCTAAGAAGAAATATGCTGAAATTTTAAATGAGTTTATTAAAAATTCTAAATTACCTTTTGAATTATTAAAATCTTTTGAAACTTATCATAAAGAATCTAATAAACCTTTAAGAAAAAAATTAAATAGGAAACAATTAGATAATGTTAGTATAAAATATGATGATTTAATGGAAAAAGCTAAAATTCAAAATAATACTAGATTTGCTAATTTCTTTAAGAGGAATGTTGATAATAAATAAGATAAATATAAAATAATTTATTAATGAATTAAAATAATTTTTTAATCTAAAATTGTAAACACAATATTTTATATTTTGTTATATAATTAAATATATATTATTTATTCAAAATTAAAAAAGATATAATATTAAATAAATTTAAAATTAAAAAAAAAATAATATAAAATAATCATATGAAAATGATAATAATTAAATGTATGAGTTTATTTTCAAATTAAATTAACCTTTTTATTTTAGATTTATAAATATTCTGTAAAATAAATATTTTTTTCATAGTATAATATTTTTTGAATAAATATATATTTAATATTGTAAATATAATTAATAATGAATAATTCTAATCAATTTGAAAATGATAAAAATCAATATGATTATACTATTCCTGATTCACATAAAAATTCAATATCTAAAATGAGTGGATTTAGTTATGTAAAAAATAAATATAGAAAACATTATTTTAAAAAAATCAAATATAGAAATCAATCATATTATGAAAATATGAAATGGCAAGAATTACAAAATAAAATATTTAACTTTACTTTTTATTTCCTTTCAAATATTATTAATCTTCTAAATATAATAATCTATATTATTCAATCATATGAAGATGAAAAAAATATTCATATTAAAAATATATATCAAATAATTGATATTTCATGTTCTATTTATTTTACTCTTGAATTTTTATTCTTTTTTATTTTTTTTGATTATTTTAAACTTGATATTTTATTTCTTGAAATTATTTCAATTGTTCCAAGTTTTATACTTTATTTCTTTCACAATTATAAATTAAGAAAATTTTTAAATTGTTTTAAAAATTTTAGAATACTGAAAATATATCATTCATTAAGATATCTTCAATTATCAAATAATAAAGATCATACAAATGGAAGAATATCAAATTTACAAATTGAAATAGTATTAACAATATTATTTTTTTTATCATTATATTTCATAACATCAAGTCTCCTTATTGCATTACAAGATTATAATGGAATATCAATTCATTTTACTTTTAATGAAAAAATGAAACTTTTTGATGCATTTTATTTTATAGTAGTAACAACAACAACATTAGGTTATGGAGAATATTATCCAGATGGAATTTTTTCAAGATTTTATATGATTATAATAATTTTAGGTTTTATTTCTCTTGTAACTTTCCAATTATCGAAATTAGTTCAATTAATGATAATTTGGCAAAATTATACTAAATATTCATTTAAAAACCATATTGTTATAGTTTGTGATTCAACAATTTCACTTTTTCCTGTTTTATGTGAATTAAAACAAGAAGATCCTAAACAATATATAATTATTATTAGTCGTGAAATTGAAAAATTAGAAAGTAATGAATTTCCATATAATCATGTTTATTTAATTAAATCTAAAGAAATTGATCTTGAAGTTTTAGAAAGAGCAAATTTATCTCATGCAAAAAATATTATTATTTTTTCTAGAATTGATTTTGAATTTTGTGATAAAAGTGAAAAAGTGAATGAATTTATTGTATTAAAAATAAAAGAATATTTTAATGAAATTCCAACATTTGTTCAAACTCTTTATTCAGAAAGAATATTTTCACATAAATTAACTGAAACAGGTAAAACAATGATATTTAAAAAACCAACAAATAAACCTGGAGTGGGAACTTTAGTAAATTCTACAAATTCAAATAAAATAAAAATAAAGAAAATAATTCCAATTTTCAGACTTAAATCACTTATTTTATCAAAATCAATTTTTAATCCAGGTTATGCAAATTTTATTCAAAATTTACTTTTTAATAATTTTAATCATGAATTAGAAAATATGAAATTATTAAATTATCCTCAATGTATAGGAGCATATGCATTAGGTTGTGAAAATAAAATAAATATTGTAAAATTTCCAAAATATTTTTGGGGAAAAGATTTTTTTGAATGTGTAAGATTAATTTATAGTAAATCAATATCAAATTATTTAACAAAAGTTTCAAGAAGTGATTTATATAATATAAATAGACCAATTCTTTTAATTGGAATTGTTGATGAAAAAAGAAGTAAATTTTTTGGTAATAAAACTCCAATAAAAATATTTCCTGCTGATTTTAAATTAATGTCATTTACTTATGGAGTTTTTATTTCATATGAAAATTCAGAAGGTAATTATATTCAAAATATATTAAATCAATTTAAAGAAGAAGATGATTTTATAATTGAAGATAAATCAAGAACTGATAATAATTCATTTCATAGTGATAATAATTCAGATGGTAAAAGTTCAATAAAAGTATTAGAAGAAAATTTAGATCCAAGATTACAAAGAAGAGGAGGATTTTCTTCTTTACCTGGAAAAGTAATTCATAGAGATTCTAATATAAGAATAAAAAGAATGTCACTTGAAATGAGTTCAAATAATGATTTTGAAAGATCAATTTCAACAAAACAAAATATTAATTTTTCTAATATTTTAAAAGCAAAAACAAAAAATGAAAAAAAAATACAAAATTTAAAAAGTTTTACTTATTATGGTATTAATCATTCTGAAGGTAATTCTCCAAGAAATAAATATGTTAAAAGAAAAACAAAATTTGTTACTGGAATGAAAAAATTTTCAAATGATGAAATTACAAATAATAATTTAATATTTTTACAAAGTTTTAATGATAAAGCATTAATTACAATTCAAACTTCTCTTCTTAAAAAAATTCATAAAAGATATGATACTAAAAATTATAAAGTTTCTACTAATGAAAATACTATTAGAGATTTTTATGAAAATAGAATTATTGATGTTGCTCATAAAAATATTAAAAGTTTTATGACAAAACATATTATTATTTTTGGTTTTCAAGATGGTTTAGTTAAATTAATTCAATTAATTTCTTATCACTTTCCTAATAAATCAATTTGTATTTTTACAAATAATGAACAATCAAATGAAAGTATTTTTAAATTAATGTGTCAATTTCAAAATTTATTTTATTTACAAGGTAATTATACAAATCCTTATCATTTAATAAATATAAATTTATCAGAAGCTTCTTATGTATTTTATCTAATTGAAAATTTAGTAAATCCAACAGAAAGTTTTGATGAAGATTTAATGAATATTTTATCATATCGTTCAATTAATTTTTATTTTAATGTAAAATGTTTAATAGAATTAAATAATATATCATCATTAAATTATTTAGGAACAAAAATAATATCAAATAAAAAATTATTAGATAGAAATGAATTTTTTCATCCTCTTTTCATGCAAGGACAATTATTATATTTAAATCATTTTAATAGAATAATTTGCATGGCAGAAGAAAAAGAAAATATAGTAAATGTATGGATTGAATTATTATCTTTAGGTCTTCATTCTCAAATAGGATTAAATAATAAAAGACAAAAAGAAGGTTTTCCTTTAACAATAACAATAGAAATTCCTGAAAGTTATGTTGGAAAAGAATTTTCAAATTTATTTACTGATATGATATGTTTAAAAAGTCCTATAATGATATTAGGAATTTATATTGAGAATCCTTTAGAATATTGGAAATTAAAAAATGAAGGAAAAATTAGATTAACTTTAAATAGAGAGAATAGTAAAGGAGAAGTAATTGATATTTTTACAAGTCATAATACTTTTATGAATGGGAATAGTGATTTTAATTTTTTTAAAATGAGTAAAAAATTAAAAGAAAAAAGTTTTAATGGAAAAATTAATTTAGATAATGTTGATATTTATCATCCTTATTGGCCTATTTTTATTACTAATCCTCCTCCTTGGTTGTTATTGACTCATAATTGTAGAATGTTAGTTCTTTGTAATAATACTGAAAGTTCTTATAAAGATGTTCAAATGTATCAAAAAGATATTATTGATGAATTAAATAAAAGACTTAATGAAATTAAAAAAGAGAAAAAAGAATTTAAGAAATTAATTGAAAAACAAGAAAAAGTAAATGATGTTTTTAATACTGTTAAAAGGAAAATATTAGATAAATTTGATTCTGCTCAAAGATATTTAGAAATTAAAAGGAGAACATCTAATTTATTTGATTAAATTAAATATAAATATTTGTAAATTTATTATATTTCTATTTTACTTAAATACTGTTTCTTAATATATAAGTATTTTTTTTATCAAAATAATAATAGATTTTATATTTGTTTTATAAAAATTAAATATCAAATTTATATTAATAAAATTGAAAGAATAAATAAAATCAAAATCATTATTTATTACCTATTTTTTATTTAAATTAATTAATTAAATTTGTAAATTAAGCATTTTTTTAATTTTTCATTTTTTCAAAACTTGTTTATTATTTTTATTGCAATTTTAAATATTCATAATTTAGGATTTTTATTTTTTTAATTGTATATTTTTATTTGTTTAATTGCTATTTATAATTAAATTTAATTTAATAAATATTAAATCTATGTTTAAATATAATTTAAAATTAAAAAAAAACTAATTTTTGATAAATATTGTTAAAATATAAATTATGATTTAAAAAATATATGCTTTAAAATCTAATTATATAATTCACTTTCTTGTGTATAATTATCATCTTCAACTTCTTCTTCATTTTCTTCTTCTTCATTATTCTTCAAATATTCTTTTTTAAAATTATATATATTTTCAATTAATTTTTTCTTAATTTCATTTTTAATTTGATATGTTTTACAAAAGTTTTCAGCAACTTTCTTAGGATCATCATCTTGATAAATTTTTAAAACTTTTTTTTTTCCATTTTGAACTAATACTTCAATAGTAAAATAATCATCATAACCATCACTTTCAATTATAGAAGAATTATCATCATATTGAGTGTTATTTTTTTTATATATTTGTTTTTTTATTTCTTTATTTTGTTTTCTTATATCAGTAATATCAAAAGGTTTAATATTCATTCTTTTAACTTTTTCATAATTTTCTCCAATTGGTTTTTTTTCTATTAAATATTTTTTTTTAAATCTTTCAAGAATTCCTTTTCTATGTGTCTCTACAAATTTTCCATAACCTTTTGGTTTTTTTTTACTTGTAAAACTTCTATTTAATTTATCAGTATCTGGTTTATTTATTTTTGGTCTAAATGAACAAGCTCTTGCTTCTTTTTTTTGATTTAACATTTTTTGTTCTTCTATTTTACTATTTCTTTTATTTATTAAATTCATTGCTTTTTTATATAATCTATCATGTACTGGTGAATTATCCATTAAATCATCATCAACTTTTCTTTGATTAATTGTAGGTTGAAATGTACATTGTTCAAATTCAGTTTGTTCTTTTAATTTTTTTAATTTTTCTAAAGTTTTTTTTCTTAATAATTCTTGCTCTTCATAAGTTGGTAATTTTTTCATAAATAACATTGTTTCATTAGTTTTATTATTTACTTTTGGTTGAAATGACATATTATCTTCACTTTTTTGTCTATCTTTCTCAGCACTTCTTGATAAATTTCTAATTGATACATATGCAATTCTATTTTTTCTTAATTTTAGAAATTTTTTTACTAAAGTTGGAATTGACCAAATATCTTGTTGAGATATGTAAATTTGAGTAATTTCAGTTAATTGATTTCCTAAATTTAATTCCATACTTTGATTAAATGAATTACTATCCATTCTAAGAATTATTCCTTCTTCCATAAATAATGAAGTTTTTAAATATTTAATAATAATTTCTGATGCTTCTTTTATTGTTGTTCCATCAGGAGAAAATAAAAGTTTTATAAAATCACAAAATAATTCACTACTTATTGTTTTTTTATTATTTATTCCTTTTAAAATTACCCATAATTGTTCTAAAAAATAAACTTCTTCTTTTAAACGAATATCTTTATTATCATCTTGTTCATTTTTTTTAAATTTAATTCTTATATTTTTTAATTCATCATCTGTTTGATTTTTATTTAATGGATTTAATAATTCTCTAAATATTTTTAATTCTGTTAATATATGTGCAATTCCTAAAAAATCAATTTGACCTTGATTTTCATTATTTTTTACTGCATTATTTATTTGAGTCTGCATATTTTGTAAAGCTAAAGAATATGATTTTTTATTCATTTTTCTTTTATTTGCATTTAAATTAATATTTCTTTCTATATTTTTATCTTTTTCTTGATAAGATTGAATTTTTTTTTTTGCATCTTCAAATAATATTAATTGTATAGGACGTGAAGATGTTGATGAATTTATTGTATTAGCATTTGTCATTGAATTATCTTTACTATACCTATTATTTTTCCTTAACTCTTTGATTATTCTTTTACTATTTTCATTAATTTGTGGATGATATGTATAATCTGTTTTTGTATCATCATATAAAATTGGCTTAAAATAACTTTTTACTTCTTCATATGTAATATTTTTTTGTTTTTTATTTGAATTATTTTGAGGATAATCATTAATATCAACATTGAAATTATTTGAATTATTATTTAAATTATTAGAATTATTATATAAATTATTTGAATTATTATTTAAATTATTAGAATTATTATATAAATTATTAGAATTATTATTAAAAAGAGAATTATTATTAAAATTATTTGAATTATTAAAAGTATTAGTATTATTATTAAAAGTATTAGAATTATTATTGAAAGTATTAGTATTATTATTAAAAGTATTAGTATTATTATTAAAAGTATTAGTATTATTATTGAAATTATTAGTATTATTATTGAAATTACTAGTATTATTATTGAAATTATAACTAATTTTTTGATTTATACTATTGTAATAATCATTAATACTTTCTTTATATGATTGATTATTATTATTTTGTATTAGATTATTTGCAAAATTATTTTTTATTCCAAAAGAATTGTTCTCATTTAGATTATAAATATTTTGATTAACATCACTTTGTCTTTTTGCAATTTTATTCAATTGAATTTGTTCCTCACTTTTAATTCTTATTTGTTCCAATAATAATTGTCTTTTTTTTTCTAAATCTTCAAGTTTTTCATCTTCATTTAAACTATTTGTTTCATATGTGTTTTTCATTTTAGCTTGTCTTCTTTTTTCTTGATCTTCTAAAAATTCAGGTTCACTTTCATTTTTTGAACTATTTTCAAGTTTCAAATTTTCAATTTGAAGATTATTATTTTCATATGAAGGAATTTTAGGTGTTGAAGTATTATTTGAATTATGATTAAAATAAGGACCAAATGAACCATCTCTTAAAATATTAGCATTTGTTACATGTTCATTATTATAATTTTTTATTTCTTCGTTTCTATAATAATTATTTTGATTATTTTCTGATTCTTCTTCATCATCATTTTGTCCTTCTTCATATTGAGAACTGTTTTGATAGTCAACATCTTGTTCAGAATATGTATTTTTTTGTCTTGATATTTCATAATCTTTATTATGATTGTAGTAATAAATTTCATTGTTTGGACTTCTTGTACTCATTTATTTTATTTTTGTTTTTTTTGGAATAATAATAAATTAAGATTAATAAAATTAAGAGATTTTCAAAAAGGATGAAATTAAAAATATTTAATAAAGATATCGTTAATTAATAAAAATATATAAAATATAATTCATATTTTTATAAAACAATTTCACATAAATTATTTATTATTTATTTTAAAAAGATTTAACAATATTTTTAAACAAAAAAAAAAAAAATTTAAAAAATTTTTAAATGATTAAATTTTAAAAAGCGTATTATTTTTATTAAATTGAAATCTTATTACATTATTTAACTAATTGATTTATTGTCCTTCTTCTCCACCTTCTCCACCTTCTTCTTCATCTCCTTCTTCTCCTTCATCAGATGATTCAACACCAACTTCTTCATAATCTTTTTCTAAAGCAGCAAGATCTTCTCTAGCTTCTTGGAATTCTCCTTCTTC
>JAJMZS010003233.1:0-29803 GCA_023807205.1 Isotricha prostoma
TATCTGAAGAATTATTATAATTTAAATTTTTATTTTCTTGAGTCACTTTTTTTATTTCTGAATTTAAACTAAAAAATATGAATATTTTATTATTTACCTTTCATATTCTTTTTCTGGATTAGAGGAATTTTTAGTTCCTTCCTTTTGATTATTTACAATATCTTCTCTATTAAAAGAAGTTGTTCCAAAAAAAGATTTTTCACCTCCAAATATTGAATTATTTCCATCCATTATTGTGGTAATTATTTATCAATACTTATTTATAATATATAAAATGATTATTAAAAAATTAATAATATTGTATAAAAATTAATCAATAATAAAAATATATTTTTTTTATTAAAATTTTTTATATTTTTATATTTAAATATCCTGCTAATTCATTTCTCTTATCCTTAATTTCAGAAAATTTTAAAGTCCAATCAGTATCAGCAATAATAATATTTGCATTATCTAATTTTTCTTCATCAATACCAATAATTTCAGGTTCATCAATTCCAGATAAAAAGATAAATAATTTTTCACTTGCCTTTTTTCTCACAACTGGATATTTATGACACATTAATCTTAATAAACTTCTCAAACATTTTTGTACTATTTGATATTTTTCATCTTTTTCAAAATATAATAAATTATAAAATATATCAATTGAATTTAATATCTTATGTATATTTTTACTTTCATAATTTTCTTTTGTTACAAAAGTATGTATTTTATTTAAATATTCTATGTAATCACTATGAATAAACATATTATTTGATAAAAGAAAAGATAAAGCACTTTCTAATGGTTCAATAAATTTATCATCTTTTGCATTTTTTTGAAAAATATTTAAAATAACTTTATATACTTTTTCAATTAATATTTTTTTATTATCACCTTTCTTTTCAATAATCTTCTTTAATTCATCAAGTGAAGCTTTATGAACATCTTCACTAATACAAGCAATAGATCTAATTAAACCTTCAATAAAAGCATCACTATATTCATCAATTTCAATAATAGGCATAATTTTAGGATAAGCAAATTCAGGTTCAACCCATTTAATACTATAAACTTTATCATCATCATCAAATTCAATATCTTTAATAATTATATTTTTTAATTCATCATATTTAGGAATATATTCTTCTAATCCAATATAATCTCTTAAATCCCAAAAAAATTTTTGAAAAGAAATACCTGAACTTTTTCTTACTAATGCCATTTTTTCTGCTAATTGTTTAATTACACAATTTAATGATGGTAATATAAACTTTTTAAATGTTTCATATTTTTTATTTGTATATAATGCAAACATTACTTCTAATATTTTAGCCACTGAAGCTATTCTTATATTTGATCCTACATCACCAATTTTAGGATCCATTTCATAATCATTAAATCCATCTAATATATTTTGAATTTTTATATCTATATCATCAAATTTAGTTTCCATAAATTTAATTGTTATGTAACCTATACTTTCTATTGCTGCTTTTCTTGTTAAGGGATCATTATTATTTCCTTTTTTTCTTTTTGAATTTTTAAATAAATTTTCCATTACTAGATTATAATGATTTAAAATAAATTCATTATTAAAGTTTACTATTGCACTTGTATATCCTTTTGTAACATGTATATTATCATCTGATACACTTTGATTTACCATTTCTAAAAAAATTTTCTCTAGTTTATTTTTTACATTTTCATTATTTGAAAAATCATTTCCATAAGTTTCATTAAATTTTCTTAAAGTTTCAGCAGCTTCTTCTTGTATTTCATTATTAGTATATCTTATATTATCAATTAATATATCATGATAATATAAATAATCTTCATCTTCAATTGGTAATTTAACAACAGAAATTAATCTTATATATTTATTTACTCCATTTCTCATAATTTCACTTCCTTTTCCTCTATATAATTTAGCATTATCAATTTTTTTAATTAATCCAATTATTCCTTTACATAATTCTTTATTTTCTTTTATTAAATTAATATGATCAACATATTTAATCCCTTCATAATATTTATCAAATATTTTCCTATAATCAGAATCTTCTAAAATTTTTTTCTCCTTTGCAGAAAGACCATTAAGCATTTGTCTTCTATTAATTCTACTTTTATGATGATAATCCCACATACCATTAATTCCTAAAAGTATTGTACAAATACCAATTAAACTTCCATGTCTAACATGTAATGAAGGACTAGTACAACTTTTCATTAATTTAGGAATAATATCATTAACAAAAATTTCAGGATGAAAAGGAACTAAAAGAGCAAGTGTCTCACAAGCTAATTCTCTTATTTGTTTCTCAATATGAATCAATCTATTAAAAGCTAAATATTCAACAATACTTTTATAATATTCATCATATTGAGCAATAAAAATAGAAATATTTAAATAACAATTAGTCCTAATTCCTAAAGTAAAATAATCAGCTTCAGTTAAAATTTCAATACCATGAGGAAAATTACCTTGTCTACCAACATTTTCTTGAAAAGCAGCAGAAGCTGCTCTTCTACAATTAACTTCCTTATCAAATAAAATAGTTAAAATTAATGTACCAGCCAATCTTTCAATATAAGTTTTCATAATATCAGTAGTAAATGATCTTGCAAGTGCCCAGACAATATAACAAGCAGCATCTCTTACATTTGAACCAGTACAAAAAGTTCCTTTATTAGTTTCGAATATTAAAGCTTTTTCTAAATATGGAATTAATTCTTCTAAACGTTCAGGAAGAATCATTCCTCTTTTACATAATTCTGCTATACATAAACATGCACCATGCCATGCAAATTCATTTTCGTCATCTGAGAATAAATCAAATAAACTATGAAAAATGTCTTCTACCATTGATTTAGTTAATCTTTCACATATTCTTCCTATTCCTTTTGCTGCTGACCAACGAACTATATATTCTTTATCTGATAAGTGATTTAATAGAAAATCTAATATTGATTCTAAGGCTGATGAATTTATTTCATAATCTAATGTATCTTCTTCTTCTATTTCCATTTTATTTTCTTCTTCTTTTTTTTCTTCTTCTTTTGATAATGCTGTTTTTAAATTTTGATGATAACGCCATGTTTGTGGACGAGGTTTTAAGAAAACTAAGCCTAATCTTTGTATTAATTTTGTTAAATTTTTACGAAATATACCACTTGATTCAATTGGTTTTGGAAATTCTGTATTTATTAATTTTAATATCATATCAATATATTTTTCTAAATCTTTAGCTTGACCATTTTTAAATATTTCAAATAATGAAAGAACCCAACCTAACATTCTAAAAATATTAAGATTTTCAATTGGATCTATAATTTTATCAATAGTATATTTTATATAATCATCAAGATAATTTTTTTTAATTAAATCAGGTCTAACTAAAAATTTACTTAAAGAATAAGAAGTAATAATTCTTAAATTAGTAGATTTAGTTAATTCTTCTTTAAAATATTCAATTAATTTATTTATTAATTGACCTTCACTATCAATTGTATCAATATCAAAAGGTACCATTGCTAAAATTGAAGTCCATAAAACTAAAACATAATTAACATACCAATCATATTGCATATCATAAGGAAGAGAAATTAAAAAATGAATAACATTTTCAAAAATTGAAACTTCAGATGAGAAGAATTTAGCAATTGGTGCAAATCCTCTTATTTTACATATAACATATACTAATTCATATATACATTTTATATATTCAAACATTTCTTTTTTTATTTTTTCATCATTTTCATTTTTTTCTTTTTTTAAATTTTCTTCTGCTTTTAAATGCTTATTTATTAAAGTTAATGAAGTATTTGTTAATTGTGGAATTATTGTTGGTAATATTGGATCTAATAAACCTGGTTGTTCTTGATATGTTGATAATAACATTATTGTTCTATTTTTATCTTCTTTTAATTTATCAAATGTTTTAATTGTTATATTTTCATTTTTTTCTGGATTTAAAACAAATTGACATATTTCATTTATTATTTTTAATATACCTTCTTTTTCTTTCATAAATGAATCAAACATTTTATATGTATCTGCATTCATTTCTAAATGTTCATTTTTATCATTTTCATTTGTATTTTTTTCACCACCTAAACCAACGAAATATTCCTTATTTTTTTCTAACATTCCCATATGTGCATTTTCAAGGTAATAATCCATATTTTAAATATATAATAATTTTAAATTTTCTTTTGTTTAAATATTATTATATAATAATGATAAATTATTATGAAATTTTAAATGTTCCTAATTTTTCAAATATTGATGATATTAAAAAAAGTTATAAAGATTTGATTAAAATTAATCATCCTGATAAAGGAGGAAATACAAATGATTTTGAAAAAGTAAAAAATGCTTTTGAATTGTTAAAAGATCCAAAAAAGAAAAAAGAATTTGATAATCAATTAATTTATTATTTTGAAGTTTTAGATAGAGCTGAAGAAATAGAAATTGGAATTAATGATAAATTTTTCACATGTATGCAATGTTTAACAGAAAATGATATTGATTATGATTTAATAGATAAAAATAAAGAAAATATTATTAAATGTGAAAATTGTTCAATGATATATAAATTAAAAATTATATAATTATAAATTTAAAATAAAACTTTTTTTTTATTGAAAAAACTTTTGAAATTGTAAAAATGAATAAAAATAATTTAATAAAATGGAAGATAATGACGACAGTTCAATTTTAAATAATCCAAAATATGATAATCCAAATAATAATAAAGTTCAAAAATTTTTAATTCAATATAAAGCACATCCATTAGCATTATTATTTAATTTACTTGTAACATTAGCATGTGTTGTAGTATATATTTTAACAACATATCTCCCAAATTTAATATTAAGACATGATAAAGCTTTTTTTTCTTTTAATTTCTCATCACGTGTTTATTTTTTCTTTGATTTCATTGCAGATATTCTAGTTGGAATAATTGATTTTTCTTTTAAATATTTTTCAACATTTTGTATTGAAATAATAGGAGTAGTACCTTATTTATTAGCAAGATCAAATGCTGGAATGAGAGAAAATTTAATAAGTAATGCACATATGATAACAAGTTCATTAATTTGTCTTAGATTATTTAATTTTTTAGATTTTGGTAAATTTATAAAAAGTGATGTTAATAGAGAATTATATAATATAATGACAAGTATATTTTGTTTATTAATATCATCATCAATTTTAATTAATGTTGTAGAAAGTACACAAACAATAGGAAATTATTGGTTATTTGTTGAAAGAGATTGTAATGATTCATATAATTGTAATGGAACAAATGATAGTTTTCATTCTTCATTTTTTTTTGTTATGACTACAGTAGCAATTATTGGTTATTATTCAACAATATCTTCAGTTTTAGGAAGAATAATAATAATAGTTTTAATTATTTTAAGTGTTATAGAAATTCCAGCATTAAGTTCAAATTTAATGATTCAATTAAGTTCTAAAAGTGTTTATGCAAGGACAGCATATAAAATGTTAGAAGGAGTAAAATTTATTTTAATAAGTGGTAATATATCAAATGGTTCTATTGTTGTTTTATTACAAGAATATTTTCATCCTGATCATGGTGAAGATGAAAGACATGCTTTAATTTTATTACCACAAGGTCCTGATACAGGAATGAAAAGTTTACTTCAAGAATATCCAAATAAATTATTTTATTTTGAAGGTGATCCTTTAAAATTAAATGATTTACAAAGATGTCAATTTAGAAATTCAAGTATGATAATGTTATTATGTAATAAACAAACTGATGATTCAGCAGCTGAAGATTCAAAAACTATTATTCAAGCAATGGCAATTAAAAAACATTTTAATATGGATGATGAAAATAAGAAAAAAGATTCTTTTGGAAGTTTTAATGGAACTATTAGTAATCTTTATAGAACTACAAGAACTATTGCTTTTGATCAACAAAATCAAAAATTAATTGATGATGCTGGTTTAACTAATTTAAATTCTAATTCAAATGAAAATAGTGAAAATGAAAAGAAAAATAATACTACTACTAATAATAATAATAATAATAATAATAATGAAAAAGTTGAAAATAATGAATCTAGTTTAATTATTCAGTTACTTAGACCTGAAAGTGAACATCATTTTGCACTTTCTATATCAAAAAATAATAATACTGATCAAATTGTTTGTATTGATGAATTAAAATTGAGTTTATTAGCAAAAAGTTGTTTATGTAGAGGAATAATTGCATTAATATCTAATTTAATTATTACAAATAATTTTGATGAAAGTATAGAAAAACAATTAGGAAAAGTAAAATGGATTGAAGAATATAAACATGGAAAAGATTATGAAATATATAAAATTCCATTAGATTATTTAAGAGGATATAAATTTTCAGTAATAGCAGAGAGAATATATATTGAAAAAAAAACAATATTATTTGGATTAAATATAGAAAATAAAAGTGATAATTCAAATATAGTATTATTATCACCAATGGATTTTATAGTGCCAGTAAAAAGAGATATAAATGTTTTTGGATATTTATTAGCAAAAGATCAAAATGATGCTGATAATGTTACAGCATGGGAAAAAACACAAAAAAGAATTGAAATAAGTAAAATAAATAATAGTGAATTAAATCCAATGAAAAGAAGAATAAATAGAGGAAATGTTGAATTAGAAGATGGTGAAATTGAATATGAAAATAGTTTAAAAAATGGTGATATTTATTCAAATGATGCTTTATCTTTAGCAAAAATATGTTATATTACAACTGAACATATTGCAAAAACAAGTGTTACAATTGATTCAATTGATAAAATGTTAATTGCAAAAGGACATATTATTATTTGTGGAGTATGTCAAAATTTAATTGATTTTATTAAACCTTTAAGAAGTAAATGTTTACCTAAAAGTTTAGTTCCTACAATAGTAATATTAAGTAAAGAATTACCAGATGATAAAATTTGGAATACAATATCATTTTTTGAACAAATATATTTAGTACAAGGTGATTCAATGAAAAAATCAGATTTAAAAAGAGCTGGTATTAGAAGTGCTAAAAGAGTAGTAATTTTAGCACCAGGAATAAATGAAATAAGTCAATTTACTTTAAATAAAAAATTAAAAAATTTAAAAGTAAATAAAGAAGAAGATGAAAATGATGAAGAAAGTCAAACAATAGCAGCAAGAAAATTAACAAGAGAAGAAGAAGATTTATTAGATGCAAAAACAATATTTAAATATAATATGATATCAAAAATAAATAAAGATATATTTTGTGTAATTGAATTAATAAATCCAAATAATGTTTCTTTTTTAAATAATAGAACAAGAAAAAATAATGACGAATATTATTTTATAAAAGCAGGATTAAATATTGATGCAACTGCATCTTTCGCAGCAGGAGAAGTTTATTATTCAAGTATAATGGATAATGTAATAACACAAGCTTATTATAATCCATCATTATTATCAGTATTAAAAAAATTAATTGTTGGTGATGAACAAATGAATTTAAAACGAAAAAATATTTTATATAGATATTCAAATATTACAAGTGGTAATTTATATTTAATTAATATGCCAATGGGAATTTTTCCTATTCACTTACTTTCATATGGTAAAATCAAATTTGAAGATGTTTTTAAAATTTTTATTCAAAAAAAAATTATTGTTATTGGAATTTATAGAGCAGGAGAAATTAATTCAAGTTCTCCAAATTATTCAAGTGAAAATAAAATAAGTTATAATGTTAAAATTAAAAATAATCCAAATGAAGTTTTTTATTATGTTGTAACGGCACCTGAAGAAGATTTTGAAGTTTCTTCAAAAGATCGTTTATTTGTTATTTCTCCTGAATATCCTGATATTGATATTTTAAATAATGGAGAACAAAATAATAATAAAGATGAAGATTTAATTCCTTCTGATGATCCTGTTGGAAATTTTAAAGTACATAATAAAAAAATTGAAGAAAAAAAAGAAATTAGAAGAGAAATTGATGAAGAAGGAGAAGAAAAATTAAAAAATTTTAATGAAGAATTAAAGGAAACTAGAACTTTATTAGATGATATACAAACTTGTATTAATAAAGTTCAAATTGATTCTGATAAAATTATTCAGAATAGTATTAAAAAAAAATTGAATGCTATTGTAAAAGGAAATAAATATAATTAATAAAACTTTTTATTATTATTATTTATTTTATTTATTTTAATTTTATCTCTATGATTTATTATTATCAAAAATTTTATTATTATTTTTTTAATTAGATTTTATTTTATAAATTATTAAAGTTTAATATATATATAAATAAAAAATAAATCATTTATTCAATATTTTCATAATTTTCACTTTTATTACTCATTTGTTCTTCTTCATTTAATTCAATTCTTTCCATTTGGGGATAATGTATATTTTTATTTATATTTATCATTTCTACATCAATATTGTCATCTTTCTCTAATTCCATTTTATCATTTTCTAAATTATTTTTCAAAAGATTTTCAGGTATATTATAAAATGTTTTAAAATCTTCTAAAATATAATTATTTTTCTTTTCTTTTTTTGATAAATTAATTAAATCTTGAACTGCTTTTTCATAGTTATCATAATCATCTAATAATTGACTTTTCATAATTCTATTATATATTAAATCTAAATTACTATTCAATTTAATAGAATCTATTTCAACAAAACCTTTTCTTGGAGAAGTAATTTGAGAAAAATAATTATAATAAACAGACTTTTCATCTCCTTTTTTCATTTCAGTTATAATTTTATCATTAATACTATTATCAAGTGTTAAACTATTATTTTTTCTATCAAAAAATAAAATCATTTTTTCACTTACATTTTTATACGGATTATGAGTATTAGCTTTTATGATTATTTTATCAAGAGATAAAAATAAAATTTCATCTATTTTTGTTTGAAAAACATTAAACATATCATAACTAATACAAAGATTTTCATCAATTATTCTTCCTTTTGATAAAATATCAATTATAATAATTCTATTTTGAGATGTTAATAATAATATATATTTATCATAACAATTTAAAAGTGTAATTTCTTCAAAATATAAATTTGTTATTAATGGTGTATTTAATATTGAATAAACATTTAATGTGAAATTAGTATCAAAAAAGGCAAAAAATAAAGAATTATTAGTAAATAATTTTATTAATCTATTTACTATTTTATGAACATAAATTATATTGTTATTTGAATATAAACATTTAATTAATGAATAATTTTCTATTGAATTGTTTTCCCATCTTAAAATAATTGATTTATCATCTTTTGTTTTTAATCCATTAATTTTTATTTCATTTGTTTCATTTTCAATAACATGATATAATTGTTTTTTACATCTTAAACAAAATTGTCCAAAACTATCATTTCCATTATTATTACTATTAACATTTTTTAAATTATTTTCGTAATTTGAATTCATAACTTCATTCACATTCATAATATTATAATTTTTATCTTCAACCAAACTTTTAGGTTTAGCAATTAAAGTAGGAGTAATTCTCCTTTTTCCATTATTATTAATATTATTATTATTACTACTATTAAGACTATTATTATTTAAACTTTGATTAATATCACCTACAAAAGAAAATTGATTTTTTCCTTGATTATTAATTTTAATATCAAATTCATTAAACATAATAGTACAAACTCCACCAGAACTATTAGAAATAAAAATAGTCCCTCCACCATTAGTCCATAAAATATCAGTAATATTACTTTCACTTAAATTATTAATTTCAACAAAAACTGAAAAATTACCTTGTAAAACTTTCCATATTATTAAATTACCATTTCTATCTGCGGTAGCACATAATTGAAATTCTTCTTTTTTTCCTTTTAAACTATATAAACAACTTGAAAATTTAGCAACTAACATAGGTGAATCATGTCCAATTAAAACTTGAGGATTATTTAAATCATCAATAAATATAATTCTTCCATGAATAACATTATTATTTTTAATATTATGATGATCAACAGAAATAATAATTTTACCATCAGAACTCCAATCAATTTTTTTTTGAATAATATTACATTTATGTCTTGAAGTAATAAATTCTTCATAATCTTTAATAGTTGTAATTGTATTATTATTTTTATTAAATTGAGATATTATAACTCTTCCTTTATCACTCATTGAAACAAATCTTCCTGTATGTTCAATAAAAGGATCTAAAGCAATTGAATTAATTATATTATCATGTGAATCCATTGTTGAAATATTTTCAAATGAATTATTTATAAAATCACATTTATAAATATAAATACAATTATCAAATCCAGATATAAATAAAAATGAATCATCAGGATAAAATTGCATATCTGTTATTTCACTTTTATTTTGTATTACTCTTACTCTTTCAGCAGAAAAATTTTGTTGATTTATTTTCCAAATTGCAATTGATTTGTCTTGTGAACCACTAAATAATAAATTATTATTCATTTTAGGAAATTGAACACAAGTTACTTGTTCTGTATGAAAATCTAAAATCATTTTTGGTATTTTAACATCATTTAATACATAATAATTAATATCTTGTTTTTCATCAAGCGGGATATCTTCTTTTGGTGTTGAATTAAAATATACAAATAAATTTTGAAGATTAAATATTGTAATTTGTTTATTTGAATCTCCAAATGCTATATATTGTTGATTTGAACTCATCGATATTGAGTTAATTGAACTTGTTGAATCTAAAGAATGGTATTTTATTATTTTCATTTTTTGATATTTAATTAAAATTGTCCTAATTTTAAAAGGATAATTATTATTATTTTTTTAAATTTTTTTTAATTTTAAATTTATTTTTTATTGGTTTTTTATATTTTTTTGATAAACAAATAAATTAATAAAAATTTTATAAAAGATTTTTTTTTCATTTTTATTCATTATAATAAAAGAAATTAATATATTATTAAAAAATTATTTAAATATTAGCTTATTTTATTATAAAAAATGACTAGAAAAATAAAATTTATATAATAAAAATTTTTGTTTATAAATTATAAAAAAAAAAAATCTAATAGCGCCTAATTCATTTTTGAATTTTGATAGATTTATTTAGATAAAATTAACATTTTATTTATATTAAGATATTTTAATTCCAAATAAAATTTTAAATTTTTAATGTAAAATCCTATAAAATAAATGAAAATAATTAAAGAAATTTAAGAAAAAATTTTAAGCATTTATATTACATTTCTTAACCTTATTAAACTTTTTAGTAAGATTATATTTTTTAAACAATTATAAACTATAATAAATTAAAAAACAATATAGAATAAAAAAACAAAGATAATTATTTTATTTTAATGGGTATTAATGAAACAAAACTTCCATCTTATTTATATAATCCAAATGATGAAAAACATTTAAAATCAAACTCATTAAAAATAAATAAACACGAACATAAATATATTCAAACAAAAATTCAAAGACAAGAAAGTGATACAAATACACATAAACATAATATAGAAAAATATCTTGAAAAAATATCAGATAATGAAACAGAAACAACAAATAATAAAATAGATGGTCCATCAATTTCAAAAAAAAAAGTAATAATAACCCAAAATACAAATGAAAATTCTTTTATGAATGATAATCTCCTAAATAATAATATTGATAATCAAAATAATGAAATTTCAAAAAGTAATTCTACTTCAGATTTAAGTCAAAATGATTCAACATCTCAACAAAGTAATGATAACATTTCAGAAGAAGAAAATTATTCAAATTCTCAAAAAAATACATCATCAATTAATTTTAATTCACAATCAGATATTAATTTAGATATGAAAAATGTATTTTTTGATAGGAAAATTAGAAAAAACAATACAGTAAAAATGGAAAGTAGAATAGATATATCATCAAATGAATATAAATTAAATTCAAATAATTTTGAAAATATAAATAATAACAATAATAATATATATCAAAATGATTATGAATTGAATTTTTATAGAAACGGAGAAGAAATAAGAAATTCATATATGAGTAAATTAATATGTAAAAAAGTATGGACCCCATCAATTAAAGGAAAAACACATAATACTTTAATTTTATTTGATTGGGATGATACATTATTATGTACAACATTTTTAACTAAAAATGGAGTTTATGATGAAAATTTAATATTAACTGATAAAGAAAAAGAAAAAGTTGCAAAATTAGAATTTTCTGTATTAAGATTATTAAATTTAGCAATTGAAAAAGGAAATGTTTTTATTATTACAAATGCAGGACAAGGTTGGGTTGAATATTCTGCTGAAAAATATTATCCAAGTGTTTTTAAAGTTTTAAAAAAAATAAAAATTATTAGTGCAAGAGGTGAATATGAAAGACAATATCCAAATGATTCTAGAATGTGGAAAATTCAAGCCTTTTTAAATATGCAAAAAGAATTTAATTCTAATTTAGTTACTAATATTATTTGCTTAGGAGATTCTTTTATTGAAATTGAAGCTGGACATATTTTAGCTTCTAAATTTAATCAAGCTTTTATTAAAACTGTTAAATTTAGAGAAAGTCCTAAACCTGAAGAATTAAATAAACAATTAACTTTAGTTGCTGATCAATTTGATAGTATTTATAAAAGTATTAAAAACTTAACAATTAGAGTTGAGAAAAAGAAAAAATAATTTTTTTTTTTTACTTTTGTATATTTTTCAATCGAAATAGAAAACATTAATTATTATAAATATATAATTCCAAGAAATATTCTTTTTATAATAAAGAACTTATTAAAATATATAAAATAACAACTTATATTTAAAAATTATAATTTTTTTTAATATAAAACAAAAAACTAAATAAATAAGAAATTACATATTTAAAATAAAACCATATCAAAAAAAAATTTTTAAAAACCCAAAAAGTAAAAAAAATAAATAAAATAAATAAAAATTAAGTATCTTGTCCCATAAATTTTCCAGAATCAGGTTTAATATCAGGACTAATAATTTCAATTTTAACAATTTTTTCAAATTCCTGTATCATCATATTACAATTATCCCCAAATCTAATAATAGAATAATTAATATCTTTATTTCTCATTTCAATTAATATATCTTCATGATCAAATCCATTAGGACAACCAGAATATAAATCATCATCACCATTATAAAACAATTTCCCATGAGGAGGACTATCTAAAATATGATAAATAAACTTATAACTTTTATCTCTCCAATTAATATTAAAAACACTATCATTTAAACCATCTAAAACAGCTTCAGGAATATCTTTTCCTCCATTAACTCTAACACTCATTAAAATATCAGTAAATTCTTTAAAATCAGTAGTTAAATTAGAAAAAATTTGACTAACATAAGTTTTTTGAACTTGATCATGATCTTTATAACAAACTAAACCAACTTTTAAAACATCAATTTCATCTAATAAATATTGAGTTAAGCATTTTTGTGCATCCCATAAAATTTTTCTAATTAATCTTTTTATTCCTTTCATATAAGGATTCATTGAACCAGTTGTATCTAATAAAAATACTATATCAACTGCTTTTAATTCTTGAATATATGGTAATTCACTATCAAATATTACTACTGGAGTTGGGTCTGTTTCTGGATCATAGTTTGGATCCTTTAAATCATCATCTCCTTCTACTGCTAATTGATGCTGTACTTGCTCTTTGTTTAATAACATTGATCCTTTTTGATGCATTGGTCTTTTCTCTTTTTGAGGCTTGTTTGATGCTGTTTCTAATTGCTTACTTTGTCCTGAATGTAATGCCATGTTTTTTATTTTTGATTTCATTTTTCTCTTTTTTGGTTAGGGAGTTTTTATTTTATTTTTTTTAGTTTTATTTTTATTTTTATTTTTATTTTATTTTTATTTTTATTTTTTATTTTTAAGTTTTTTTTGTTGGTATTTTTATAGGTTTTTATATTAGGAATTTAAGAGTGTGATAAATTTATTTTTGTTGTTTTTAAGATTTTATATTTTTGATTTTTATAATTTTTTATTTTTAATTATTGAAGAGAATAAACTATATACTAAATTTTTAAATAGTTTAGTCTATTTTTTTGTTAAATTAAAAAAGTTTTAAAGATATTTTTTAAGTCTTTTGAATCTAATATATATGAATGATAATCATTATATTCTCAAAGCTTTTTTAAAAAAATGGCGAATTAATAAATAATTTAATTTAAATTATTGTGTAAAAATTATAAAAAAATAATTTTGATTTTCTTTACAAACACAAAACCATATTTTTTCCTTCACTTATTATTTATTTTGTTAAAGCTCAAAATAAATTAAGAAGATTTTAGTAAAAATTTTATTAATTATATATAACTTTACATTAAAAAATCACTTTTTTGCTTTATATATCACTATAGAACTTTTATATATTGAATATTTATTCTATTATAAAAACACATTTTTTTATCATTTTCATTATATATTATAATACAATGTTATTACTTCATAACATATAAATTCAAATTATAATAAAAAGTAAAAACTTTTCTAAACATAGTAAATCATAAATTTTTATATTATCCCTTAAAAATATTTTCAAAATTGGTTGAGGAATTATCCAATCAAAACATAATTAAACATTTTTTAATCCATATCTCAATTATTAAAGAAATATAAACCTAAAAAAAAAATTAAAAAAAACAAAAAATTACATGGCAAAGGGAAAAAAGAAGGATAAGAAAGCAAAAAAAAAAGATAAAAATGCACCAAAAAAAGCAATTTCAGCATTTTTCTTTTATAATAAAGAAAGAAGACCAATTTTAAAGAAAGAACAACCAAATTTGGATAATAAAGAAATAATTAAGACAATGAGTAATGAATGGAATGCATTAAGTGAAGATAAGAAAAAACCTTATGTTGCAAAAGCTGAAGCTGATAAGAAAAGATATGCAAAAGAAAAAGAAGAATATGATAAAACACATAAAGTCGAAAAAAAAAGTACAAAAAAAACAGAACAAAAAGGTAAAAAAGGAAAGAAAGAATCTGAAGAAGAAGAAGAGGGAGATGATGAATAAATAATTTTTTATAATATGATATGAAATAATATTTTTTTTAAATATGTTTTTTTATTAGGAATTAGAAATAAAGAGGAATATTATCAATAAAAATTATTATTAAAAACTTATATTCTTTATATTTTTTATTTGATATAAAATTTACATTATTAATCAAAATTTATTATTTATATTTTATTATTCTATTTAATTCATTTTAATTTTTATCTTTTTAGGATAATATTTCTTTTTGAATATAAAGTGCTTTTAATTTTATTTTTAAATAAGATTTTTTATATATTTCTTACAATAAAATTTTAAATATTATTTTAAAATATTTATAATTTTATTATTATTTTAATTTTTTTATATAATAATTGGACTAAAAAATAAATCATTAATCAATTTTCTCTTCTATTAATTTTTTTTTCTTCAAGAATTTATATAAAAAATAAATAACTAATGCTATTATAAAAATAAATAACCATAAAATTTTTAATATATGTTTTCTATTTTCCTCATGTATTATATGAAGTTCATTATGATTCAAAGTAAATTCAATTTTTTTATTTTCTTTATCAAAAAATCTAATTTTTGTAATTTCAACACTACTTCTAAATTGATTTTTATTAATTGCTCCTATACTAAAATATAAGGGATTTATAAATGATTCATTATCACCTTTAAAATCATTTAAACAAGCAGAAAATAAACTTAAAGAAGAATTAAAATAAAAATCCATATTTGAATTTTTTATTCTTATTGTAATTCTTTTGTAATTATCTAAAAAATTAATAGTACTACAATAAGTTTTCTTTTCTTTCATATCTTTATTATTAATGAATAATAATTCATCAAAAGTTATTTCAAAAATTGTTTTATTGGTTATAATTGGGTAAAAATAAGTAATAGATTCTGAATGATTTTTATAAATTACAAATCCATTCCCTTTTTGTTTTACTTTATTATAAAACCAAATATAAAATATTGTTCCATATTCACTTATATTTTCAGGAGTAAGTTTGAAATTTAATTGAATTTCAAAATCAGTTGAATTAATTGGATTTTTTAATTCTAATACACCTTTATCATCTTTTTGTTTAATATCTATTAACATTATATTATTTCCTATATATGAATTTGGAGTTAATGTATAATATTTCTTCAATTTACCTATTTTATCTTCTTTTTTATTTTTAAAATTGAATGAAATATCATCTATTAATCTATAATATTGAGGATTTGATTGAATTAAAAATATTAAAATAAAGAAAATGAAGAAATACAATTGCATATATTAATAAACTTTTAATTAATTTAGAAAAATATTTAATATATTTTACATTATTTAAAAACTTTATATAAATAAAAATATTAATTAATCATTTTTTTCATTTTTAACCTCATTTAATTTAGATAATACTTCAATATTTTTTTGTTCATTTTGATTTTCCATATTTAGATTGGAAATTCCTAAATTATTATTATTACCAGCAGTATTGGTTTCATTATTATTTTCATTATTATTAAAATAAGTAGTAACTTTTAAATTTTCTTCAATTTTATAATCAGCTCTTTCTTGAGTTAAATCAATTTTTCCTTTACCTCTTCTTCTACAAAAAATATTATAAAAATTTCTATAACATCCTTGATTAAATGGATTAAATTGAAGAGGAGTATCGAATTTTTTTTTATAATGTTCATAAAAAGTTGTACCAGTAAATAATAATTTTGTATGAACAAGAAATAATTTAAATAAAAAAAAAATTAATATCATTATATTTATAAAAATAGTAAATGATAATAAAACAACAACATAAACATTATTACTAGATTTACTTTTTTTTCCTTTATATTGAATAATAATAAAACTAACACTAGATAAAATTTGAAGAAAAGTATTTAAAGTAATTAAAAAAATTAAACAATAAAAATACCTATAATTTTTTTTTCCTACACAATTTCCCATCCAAAGACAATGATGATCAAATCTTTCAACACAATTATCACATTCTGCACAATGACTAGTTCTTGGAGGTCTAAAATGAAAACATGTATAACAATAATTAAGAGTTACAATATATCCATTTTTATTTAATTTAATTTGAGTTTTTTTATTATCATATAAAGCTAATTCATTATTTCTTTCTACTATTCCAGGTTCTGTTAATCCTCCCAATAATAACAAAACTATACTTATAATATATATTAATAATGTTATTATTAACATTACTATTGATGATTTATATGTTATTAATTTTATCATTACTGATATAAAAAGTATTTCTGGTGTTGTTAATATTATGAAACTATATACCATATGATAATATTTTTCTCCAGCTATTAATTTACCATTACAAAATATTTTATTGTTTCCTATTCTTTCATTTAATATCATTTGAGTTGTTGTTGTGGACTGAATTAATTTTGGATTATTTGTTTTTTGCATTATTTTTTTTTATTTATTTTAAAAAATTATTTTTATTCATAAATTTTTAAATTATTTTTTTTGTATTTAAAAATATACTAGAGAAAATAAGTAAGTATATATTTATATATATATAAATAAAAATAATTATAATTTAAAATAAATAATATTTGAAAAATTAACCTAAATAACAACCAAAATAATTTTTAACCAATTAAATTTTTAAATATTAAATAAAAAAAAAAATTAAAAAAATAAATTACGAAAATTTAATATTTATAAAAAATAAAATAAATATATATATTTCTCAGATACATAAAAATGTCATTCTTATCAAATATCTTATTTAATCTCGCATATTTCGTAGGAACAATAGGTTATCCAGGATACAAAGTATACATAGATAACAAAGAAGGAAAAACAGAAAAAATTTGGGTCTTATATTTCTTAATATATGGAGTTCTATCATTACTTGAAGGAACTGCTCTCTTCCCAATAATTTATATGTAAGAAAAAAAAATTATATAATTATTTTATTTTAAATATAGTTTGAATTTAATAAGTTTAAAATGTTGGCCATTTATTAAAACTTTATTTTGTATTTGGTTATATTATCCTACTTATAGAGGTGCTCTTCTTTTAGAACAATTAGGAGGAAATTATATTGATCTTGCTAATAAAAGTGTTGGTCCTGTTGCTTCAAAAATTTTACCTTTACTTAAATTTCCACGTAGAGATGTTCCTAATTTTAGAAATTTAGATGATGATAAAGAAAAAAAAACTCAATAAGAAATTTTAGTTTTATTTTATTTAAGTTTGAAAAAATATTTAAGATAAATATATATTTTTTTTACTTATATTTTTTTTTATTATTTAAAAAAATTTTTTAGGTTAATTATAGGAAAATGTAAATTATATAATTTTAAGTAAATGATATTGAATTTATTGTTATTTTTAGAAAAAAAAGTAGAATAATAAAAATATAATAATTTATAAAAAAATTCATTTTTTTTATTTTTATTTAATTTATTGGATTTGGTTTTTGTTGTTTATCATATGCTTGAATATATTTAAACATTGCTTGAGGAGACCAAAAACCTAATATTTTAATAATATAATTTTCATCTTTCAACATATCACAAGTATCTTGAGTTTGTTTTAATTCTTTATTAAGATTATTATTAATTGTTTTTAAATCATGTAATTCTTTTTCTTTTAATTTAATTTCATTTTCATTATTTAAATTTTGAGAATTTAATATATTTTGGTAATGACTTTTAAGTCTTTCTATTTCTTTTTTTTTTTCATTGTTTTCTTTTATTAAAATTGATACTTCATTTTCTAATTTTAATTTTTCATCTTCTATTTTTTCTTCATTATTTGTTTCATTTTCATATTTTAAACATGAATTTTTTAAAATTTCAATTTGTTTTCTTATTTCTTTATTATCTTGATATTCACTCATTTAAATAAAAATATAAATAAATATTTTTTACAAAAACAAATTAAAATTCATTTTTTTAATTTTATTCCATTTTTTTATTTTTAATTAATAAAATAAATAAAAATAAAATGTTACAGTCAATATCACCAATTATTGGAAATAGTCCAATAAATATAAATCTTAATTTACCAATAGAAGATAATCAATTTTCTGAAATTAAAAATTATATTTTAGATTTAGAAAAAAATTTAATAAATAAAGAATTTGAAATTAACAATTTAAAAAATACTATATCTACACAAGAACAAGAAAAATTAAAATATAAATCAGATTTAGAAAAAAAAGAGAGTATAATTCAAGAATTACAAATACAAATAGAGAATTATAAAAATCAATCAATTCAAAATGAAAATAAAATCAATGAATTGGAAAATGAAAATAAAAAAATAAATTATTCATTAATTGAATTAACTCAAAAAAACAAAACACTTTCATCAAATGAAAATAATGATAAAAATCAAATTACAAATCAATATTTTTCTCTCTCAGATAGATTAGATGAAATAGAAATTATTAAAGATAAATTAGAATTTGATAATACAAAATTAAATAATAAAATAAATGAATTAATATTACAACATGATAATGAAATTAAATTATTAACTAAAATAAAAAATGGAGAAATTATTCAATTAGAAAAAATAATTTCTTCATTACATGAAATTATTAATAATAATAATATTCAACAAAATATATTAAATGAAAAAAATAACATTAATAATCAAAATAGTTCACAATGTACTCAAATTATAATTGAACAAATTTCAAGTATTGAAAAAAAAATTGTTAAATTAAAAGAACAAATTATTAATTTAGAAAAAGAAAATAATAATATAAAAAGTCAAAAGAATAAATTATTAAATGATATTGAAAATAAAAACAAAATTATTCAAGAATTAAAACAAAAAGTTATAAATTCAAATGAAATTAGTCAAAAAAAAATAAATGAAATTCAAAATTCAAATAATGAAAATAAAAATAAAGTAAAAGAATCAAAAGAATTGATTAATAAATTAACAATTGAAAAAGAAGAATTATTAAAAGAAAATAATGAATTAAGAAGTAATTTTGAAAAATTTAATATTGAATTAAAAGAAGCAAATGATTTATTTAATGAAAAAACAAAATCATTTACAGATGATATAAATAATAATAATAAAAAAATAAAAGATTATCGAAATAAAATACAACAATTAAAATTAAAAATAAATGAATTAATAAAAGAAAAAGAACAATTACAAAAAAAATTAAATGATAATGAAAAAAAATATCTTAATCGATTAAATAATAAAAAAGATATTTTATTATCACCACAAAATAAAAAAATTAATCCAATAATAAATAATGAAATAAATATGATAAATTCAAAAGATAATGAAAATAAAAATAATCCTAAAATATTAAATTCACCAATAGATTCTTTTTCAGAAAGTCAACAAAAATCTCTTGAAGATTTTAGAAAAGTATTATCAAAAATAGATGAAAACATTCAAATAAATAAAGAATTAATATCATTAAACAAAGATTAAAATATAATTATTATAATTATTTTATATACTTGAATGAAAATATATTAAATAATAACCTTTTTATGAATATTAATTATAATTAATTTTAATTTTTTTTTTAACAAAATTTATTTATACATTTTAATATATTTTCCCCCTAAATTAAAAAATAATAACCGAAAAATCTCAAATTTATATAACCTAATTCAATTTGAAAACAGCAAACAATGGAAAATGATCAGAAGCAAAAATGCCACTTTTATCCATTTTTAAATCATCACAAGGCATACTAGCATAAATAGGTATAATATTCGTACCATTTCCATTAATATAAAACATATGATCAATATGATATTGTTCCCATTGAGAAAATTTACCTCCTGAATGTTGAAAAGAAATAGGCATTAATAATTTTCTTAAAAAATAATTATTAACTAAAGAACCTAAATACCAATGAAAAGAACCAAAAAATTGTTCTCCTAAAATACATTTATTATTTTTATTAAATTTAACACAAGTATTCCACATATCAATATAATTTCTATCAATTACTGAATTATATGTATATTGTTTTGGAAATTCATTAAAATCTCCCATTAAAAAAATTGGGATTTTCCTTGTTGAATTATTAATATAATTTATTGATATTTTATCTAAATAATTTAATACTAATTTCATTCCTTCTAATCTTGATTTTCTTCCTTTATGATCTAAATGAACATTTGCAATTATTATTTTTTGATTATTTTCTTTTTTTTTTAATAAAATTATATTTGCTGAACGAGGATTCCAACCATCCCATCCAATAGCATCTTTTATTTCTTTTTCATTTAACCAAATTGATTTTTGATTAATTAATTCAAATTTATTTTTTTTATAAAAAATTGTATTTCTTTGTCTTTCATTTGGTAAATTATATTCATCAACTCCTATATAATTATAATTATAATTTTTTAATTTTTCATTAATGTATTCAACTTGATCTTTTGAATCTTCTTGAATTGATAAAATATCTGGTAATTTTAATATTATATTATTTATTAATTTTTCTTTTCTGTAACGCCAACTTTGTTTTCCATGATCTAAATCTTCAAATCGAATGTTGTATGTCATTATTGTTAATAAATCTTTTTTTTCTTTTTCTGATAAATTTTTTTTAAATTCTTGATATGGTCTTCCTTCGTAATTATGAAATGATTTATCTAAAACTGAAATTGAAGTTAATAATAAAAATAAAAAAGTTAAATTTATTATACTTCCCTTTACCATATCTATGAAAAAAATTAAAAAAATGTCTTTTTGGTCTTGTGAATATATTAAAAAAAAAAAAAAATATTAATATTATTTATTTATAAAGTTATATTTTTTTTACAATGAATGAAGGTAATATTATTAACAAAATTAAAGAAGAAAATGATATTCAAGAAAATAATTTAAATAATAAAATAATCGAAGAAAATGATAGATTAAGAAATAATCTTCAAAAAGTAAAAAATTTAGTTAAAATGTCTAAAATTACAAATAAAAAAGATTTAAATTTTAAAAAGAAAGATAACGAAAATAATAATAATATTATAATTGATGATTCAGAAAATGATGAAAATAATATAAATAATGAAAATAAAAATATAAATTTTCAAGTTCAATATGCCAATAATCAAAATAATAATAATAATAATAACATTAATAATAATGATAATATAATGCAAAAAATAGCAACAAATTCAAATCAATTTATTTCTGAACAACAATTTCCAATATTATCAGAAAAAGAAATGATGTCAAATGGTCCACAACAAACTTTTAATATTAAATATACAACACAAGAAAAAAATATACAAATTAACAATAATCAAAATAATGATAAAAATGAAATTCAAAATAAAATAAATCAAAAAAAAAATAAAAATCAAATGAATAGTACTTCACATATGCCAGAACATAATGAACAATATTTTAAAAATAATAAAAAAAAATTAAAAGGTAAAACAAAAAAAAATAATAATAATATTAATCAAAAACAAAATGAACAATTATTAAATACAAATTCAAGTTTAAAACAAACAAAATCATCTCAATTAACAGAATCAAAAGGAAGTAACAAATCAGAAAATAATAATTTAGAAAATAAAATAATATCAAATGATAATAAAAATAGAGTAATACAAAATATAAATAAACAAATGATGATTCCAAAAAATCAATTTAATGAAAATATTAATCAATCAAATCAAAATTCAAATTTAATAAATCAAAATACAAATAGTGAATTTTATAATAACCCAAATGAAAAAAATACAACAAGTAATTTTTATGGTAATGAAATAAATTCACAAAATGAATCAGGTAATAATTTTTATAATGAAAGATATTCACAATCAAATAATACAGGAAATAATTTTTATAATGAAAAAAATTCAGAAAGAGATAGTTATTATCCAGCAACAAATAAAAGATTTTATATTCCTCAAAATCAACAAAGTCAAAGTAGAAGTGAATTTTATGGAACAAATAAAAATTTTAGTAATCAATCATCAGGAAATAATTTTAATAAAAATAAAATAAATGAATCTGATAATTATTATAATAATCAATATGAATTTGATAAAATAAATAAAAAACAAAATAATAATATAAATTCAATAGATGATTATAAAGAATCATATAGAAGACAAACTGATGATAATTATTATACAAGTTCTACAAATCCAATTCAAGAAGAAAAAATTTTAAATGCTAAAAAAGAATATTTAGAATTAAAAAATGAAATAGATATTTTAAAACAAGAAAGAAATTATATTGAAAGAAAATTAAGAGAAAAACCATATCCAATAGGATATGTTCCAGATTATGAAAAATTAAGAAAAAAAGCAAAATTAAAAATGCAAAAAAATTATCAAAATAATGATGAAAATAATAATATAAAAAATAAAAGAATATCATATAATAATGATGATTTTGATGAAAATATTTATAAAAAAAAAGTACTTGATCAATTAGCAAATGCAGAAATTTATGCTGACGTTGGATCAACAAGAGATATTTTAAATGGTTTTGTTGATAAATGTGTTAATAGAAGTTTATATGTTTATAGAAATAATAATTGTCATACTTGTTCTCAATTATTAGCAATGGGAAAAAGTACTACTAATTGTCCTAAATGTCATAAAATATTTAATTATCCCGTTAATTCAAGAACTAATTGGAAGTAATTTTTTTTCTATTTTTTTTATTTTTGATTTAATTTTTGATAAAGTTGTTATTAGGATTTATTTTTTTGAATTTTAAATATTAGATGTTTAATTTTTTTTTAATTTAAATTTATATTTAATGAAAATGAAAAAAGGATTATTTATATTTTTTGTTTTATCATTTATTTATTGTGAAGATGAAATTTTTTATTTTTATCAAAAAATAAATAAAACAAATAATAATATTCAAGGAGATAATAATAAAAATAACTATAATAAATCATCTTCTTTAAATAATTCACAAGATGATTTAAAAAAAATAAAAAAAGAGGATTTAAGAGATAATATTAAAGAAAATTTAAATAATACATTAAATGATGAAATTAATAATATACATAATAAAAATATTCAATTAAATAAAGAAGTAAAAATAAATAAAGAGAAAGAATTAATTAATAATAAAAAAAAAAATGAGAATCAAAATGAGAAAAAAGTAGAACAAATAATACAAGAAAATAACATTACAATAATTAATAGTAAAGAATATGATGATAAAATAATAAATAATAATTTAGATGAAAAAGAAAATAATGATAATAAAAATAATAGAAAATCAGCCTCAAAAAATAAATATAGTGCCTTTATTAAAAAACCTAATCAAAATAATAATTTTGAAAATCCTCAACCTGAAAAATATTTTGAATATATAAATAATTTATCAAAAGGGAAAATAAATATTTTAATAAGAAAATATTTATTAGATATGCATAACGAATTAAAAAAATATATTCCATATCCATATGATTATTTAATTGCTTTTTTTTCAGGATATTTTATAACTAATTTATTTATTTTTTCAAATAAAAAAATTTCTTTAAATAAATCAAAATTAATTTCAGATGAAAATATTTCTATTATTAATGACAAATTAAAAGAAATATTAAAATTACATGATAATATTAAATTAAAAGAAAATAATAAACCTAAAAATAATATTTTTAATAAAATTGATTTTAGTAAATTTAATCTATTAGAAAGCAAATTAAATCAACTTTTAAAAATATCAAGTACAAGAAATTTATTTTCATCATCAGAAAATGCTATACGTGAAAATATTTGTGCTTTACAAATGAATATAATGAAAAAAATTGATAATACTATTAAAATATGAATAAATATTTAAATTTTAAATTTATTATATTAATCATAAAATAAAATTTTAAATGTCAAAAATAGAAATAATTTATAAAAAAAATGTCAGACCAAAGTAAATTAGAGGGAATAGCGACAGATATTATAAATATATTTAAAAAATATGATAAATCACAACAGAATGAAATAAAAAATTATATAGATTCGTTTAGATTATTTGAAATAAATGTAAATAGAGAAGGAGTAATATTTACTTCAAATCCTGAAAATACATCTTTGAATTCATTTGAAAAAAATTATTCTAATGGAGGTGGAAGTTCTGATATTTATGGGGGTAAAAGTGATAACCTAAATAATCAATCTAATAATTCAACTTGTGCTTCAACTAATAATTTTGGATTGGATTCAGATAAAAAAAAAATTATTGATATTTTATATGGATTAAAAACATATGATGAAAGAATAAAAGTTTATGATGCAGTGAAAAATGAATTGAATAATGAGAATGAAACTCAATAAATAAAATAAAAAAAAATTAAGGAATAATCTCACAAGAATTATTATATTTAGGATACATTAACTTATCTTCAATATATTTATTCCCAAATGAAATTTTTTTAATCTCTTCTAAATTATTTTCTAATTCTTTAACAAGATGAAAAATAGTTTTACAAACTTCCTTATGTCCCTCTTCACCCCACCAACCATCTTTATTAGCATATAAACATCTTCCTCCACATTTATTTAAAATTTCACATTTTTCACAAATTCCAGATATTAATTCAACATCATATAAATCTTTATGATTAAAATCCTCATTTCTAATATCACCAACAGGATCAAATTCAGGAGCAATTGGACAACAATTTATAAAACCACCTGTAGTCAAATTAAAAGCATCTGAGCCAGAACCACATAAAATTCTTTTTATTTTTTCTCCTTTTATAAAATATTTTAATAAACCTAAAAAAGGTACAATTCCTAATACAATTCCTTCTCTTAATTTTTCCATAAATTGATTCATTAATTTTGATATTCCAATATTATAATTATTATCTCTCCAATCAATGAAACCATTTGATAATTTTGATTTATATCTACTATTCATATCAGAATCCCATTCAACATCTAATTGCCAATGAATATGATCAAATAGATTTAATGATAATAAATGATTTACACTTTTATATATGTCATTATTACCTGAACATGTCATTCTTGCTATTAAATCACCTTTAAAATTACATTTTTCTCTTATAAATTTTGCATTTTTTATTACTTTTTTATATGTTCCTTTCCCTCTATTATAATCATTTGTTTCTTCATCACCATCAACTGATATTAATATTGTATCAAATTTTTTTATTATTTCTGGTTTTAACATTTTTAAAAATAAACCATTTGTTTGAAGACAATATGTTGCATTTGGTAATAATGGTATTATTTTTTCTATTATATTTATACGAAATAATGGTTCTCCTCCATAAAAACATACTATTAATTTTTTAACTTTTTGAAATTTTTTTATTAAATTTAAATCATAATTTATTTCTGGAACGTGAACTGCTAATTCTTCAATATCTTTATTTGTTCCATTACCACAATAACGACAATTTAATTGACATCTTTGTGTTAATGTTATAAATAAAAGCATATTATCTTTTTCTATTAAGGATTTTGTAAATGGGTCATCTCTATTTTTATTTTTGTGAGCTAAATCTGCATCATTATGTCTTATGTTATTATCATTATCAGGGATATTATGTATTACTTTTATTTCTTTATTTATATTCTCATTTGAGTTATCTTTCATTAAAAAAGAATTTAATTCGTTTTTTTTCAAGATTAAATATTAAATTCTTTTTATATATATTTTTAATGATTAATTTTAATATTAATTTATTCATACATTTTTTTTTATTGAATTATTATATATAATTATATTATTTAATCTTCTGATATTAATTCATTTATTTTATAAAAAACATATTTTCTCTGTAATTCTGTGTCTCCTGGATAATATGCAATTTTAGTTATTTCTGTATAAATTTGATTTATTAATTCTAATTCTATTTCATTATAATCATTATCATTTTCATCATCCTCAAATTTTGATGTATAATAAGTTTGATTTAATGAGTCATTTGAGGATTTAACATATTCATTAATAGAAGATAACTCATTAAGATTACTGGTTGAATAAGAATTTATATAATTTTCATTTATTTCAAATAATTCATTAAGTTTAATTAAATCTTTTACTCCTTTTATTAATCTTTTTTTTTCTTTATTACTTTTGTTCTTTAAGAATTTGTTTAATATCTGATTTGGTAGCTTTAAATTTTTATCATATATCATTTATTTTTTTATAAATTAAAGTTTTTTATATTTAAAAAGAATATAGGGTAAAATAAAGGTATGTAAAAATCTTAATTTTTAAAATATTATTCTATTGTAAAAAAAGAATCAATTTATTAAAATGAATAATATTTATTTTTATATTGATAAAAAATATTATTTCCAAAAAGAAATATTCCCTAAAAATATAAAAATTAATAAAAATAAAAAAAATATAAAAAAAAAAACTGAAAAAAAGAAAAAGACATTAAAAAAAAAAAACAAAAATAAAATAAAAAAAAAATAAAAATGTCAAAATGGAAACTAATAACAGGAGATGAAATCTATGGTAAATACGACGATTTTCTCCTAACAGAAATATCAACAGAAGGAAATCTCCTTTCAGTAAATGACACACAAATAGCAGGTTCATGGCAAACAGGATCATTTGCAACAGTAGCAATATTTAAAAAAGATGATTGGCATAGAATTCCTCCAAACATTCATTTAATAAGAGCACATAAACAACAAATAAACGATATTAAATTTAGTCCATTTCTCCCAAATATTTTATCAACAGCATCTGATGATGGAACAATAAAATTATGGAATATTCCAAATGATAATTTAGATAAAGATATTGAAAAAGAAGTACAAAAATATCAAGGTCATTCTAAAAGAGTAATTTTATGTGAATATCATCCTTGTTCAAGAGATATTATTGCAAGTGCTTCTTTTGATAATTCAGTTCATGTTTGGAATATTGAAAATGCTAAACAATATTTTATTTGTGATATTAAAGAAATGATTAGTTCTATTGATTGGAATATTAATGGTAGTTTAATTGGAACTATGACAAAAAATAAAAATGCTATTGTTTATGATGTAAGAGGAAATAAAGAAATTTTAAAAACAAAATGTCATGATTCTGCAAAAAGTCAAAAAATGTTATTTGTTGATATGAATTATTTCATTACAACTGGATTTGGTTCTGGAAGTAGAGAAATAAAATTATTTGATATGAGAAATTCAAGTACTGTAGTCAATACATTAAAAATAGATTCTCAAACTGGTGTAATGTATCCATCATATGATTATGATAATAATGTTATTTATATTCCATCAAAAGGAGAAAATAATGTTTATTTTTATACATTTATGAATGGAAATATTAGTTATTTACATAATGAATTTAGATTAAAAAATCCACCAACTGCATTTGTTTTTGATTTTAAAAGAAATGTTAATTATAATAAAAATGAAATGGCAAGAATGTATAAACATTATAATAAAATGGTTGATAGTACAACTTTTTATATTCCTAGAAAAAATGAAGGATTTGATGAAGATTTATATCCTATTACTTTTTCTGGAGAATCTTCTATTAGTGGTGATGAATGGGCTTCTGGTGTTGATAAAGAACAAAGTAAAAAAAAAATTACTGATATTAAAACTCCTTCTAATTCTGGTGTTAATATTGTTAGGAAAGATACTGAAAAAATTGAAGAACCTTTAGAAGTTCAAGTTGAAAAAATGAAAGAAGAAATTAAGCAACTTAATCAAAAAATAAAAGAAAAAGATGAAATTAATGAACAGTTAAGAAAAGAAATTGATAGATTGAAAGATTTACTTTCTAAAAAATAACATTTTTTTTTAATTTGGTTTTTAAAAAATATTATTTTTTATTTATTTAAGAATTATTAAAAAGAATTTTTTGGTGTTATAAAATTTATAATCATATCTTTTATTATTAAAAAAAAAAATTAAAAAATGGAAGGAAATGATATTGAAAACTTAATAAAAAAAACACTTTCAAATTTAAAAAATATAGAATTTTATAATTCACAAAAATTTAAAAAAGACAAAGAAAGATATATAAACAATTTAATAAATAATATTTGTGAATTATATAATTTATTCTCAATTGAAAAAATACAATGTACATCACCTGCAATGAATATTTCCAATGATAATATATCTAATTTTTCCCAAAATTCATTTGGAAATTCTTCACAAAATAAATCAATATGTACACAAAGTAATGATTTATCTGAAGATATATATATGGGAGATTTTGTTGAAATTGAAGATATTAGTTTAAATGTTGAATCAAATTTCCAAAATGATGAATATGAATCAGACAACGAAATAGAAAATTCTATTGATTCAAAAATGACAGATGCTAGTACCGATGAAATTACACAAAAAATTGAAGAATCAGCAATTTCAAAAGTTTATTCAGAAATTAAAAATATATATTGTCCAAAAATTAATTTATTAAATAAAACTCAGATTAAAATTTTTAAAGAATTTATAAATTATTTAAGAAATGATTAATTGTCTTTTGGTTTTATTTTTATATTATTATTATATAATTTTATAAATTATTATTATTAAAATAAACTTAATTTATTATTGATAAAATAAATGAAAGATGATAGTTCTATTAATATTGAAAGATCCTTTTTCGGTGGACAAGTTTCCATCAGAGAAGACGTTATAAATAATCAAAAAGAAGGAACTAAAAATTCCTCTAATCCAGAAAAAGAATATGAAAGGTAAATAATAAAATATTCATATTTTTTAGTTTAAATTCAGAAATAAAAAAAGTGACTCAAGAAAATAAAAATTTAAATTATAATAATTCTTCAGATA
>JAJMZS010003234.1:0-29797 GCA_023807205.1 Isotricha prostoma
AAATATTTAATCAAAAAAAAGAAAAAATAATAAACTATTTTATTTTGAATTTTATCCAAATGAAATTAAATGGTCAAAAAAATGTGCTTTTTAATTATTATGATTTAAATAAATTTAAATTAATTAAAAAAATAAAGAATTAATTTTTTAAATATAATCCCAAAATTATTAAATGAAATTACTTCAAAAGATTTTAATGATAAAGATAAAGTAATTGAAATGATTCTTAAAAAACAATCAATAAACAATTATTTTGATAAATTAATTCAAATAGATGATGATTTTCATGATTCATTCAATTATTATCAAAAAATAATTGGAAAATATTGGGTTTTATAAAATAATTTATTTAAATTTAATTTTGTTGAAAAAAAAGAAAGATGAAAATTAATATTACTATTCAAATATTTCATTTTAAAATTATTTTAAAATTTTTAATTTTGATTTTTTTTTATCTTTATTTATTAAATTTTTGATAAATTTTTTATCAATAAAAATATTTGTCATTATTTTTAGCTTTAATTTTTTATATATATTTTGACTTATAATTTTTTAATTCAATTTTAAAAAAAATATAAATATAATTATTTTTATATAATAATTATAACATATAATTATAACTTAAAGGAAAAATGTTGTCTATAATTGATTTAACCAATAAATGGATAGGAAGGCCATTTACATTTAGTACAATTGGAACACTATCTGATTCTCTTAATTTTATTCAAGAAATAATGAAAGAATTAGGAAAAAATATATCAAATTCAATAGAACAACAAACTAAAGAAGGAGAAGAAGTAAAAAAAAAAGAAATGATTTTAGGAGATTGTATATATTTTGGTAATGTTGAAGGAATTAAATGTGTTGGATTTTATATTGGAAATAATAAAATGATTTATCCTTCAATAAATGAAGGAAAAGTTGTAGAAGAAAATATTGATTCTCATAAAATTATAAATATTAGAAGATTTTTAGATAAATATAAAAGTGGACAACAAATATTAAATACTAGAGCTCATTTCAATATTATCAATAAAAGATGTCATTTTTTATTAGGTGATTTTTATGGAAAGAAAATTATGGATTTATTTTGTATTAAAAATGGAAAAAATAGAACAGAGATTCATATTTTAAATGGTAAAGATAATTTTCAATCATTTTTATTACAAATTGAAAGTGCTTTAGGTAAATTTGATAATGAATTTGAATTTAAAATAGGTAATTTTGAAAATGGAAAACCAGATATTTATTGTATTAAAAAAAATAACACAGGGTCAAAAACTACTGAAATTCATATTTTAAATGGTAAAGATAATTATCAATCATTTTTATATCAGACAACAACTGCTTTACCTGAAACTGATGATGATTGGACTTTTGAAGTTGGAGAATATAATAATAATGGAAAATTTAATATTTATTGTATTCATAAATATAATACTAAATCAAAATATATTGAAATTCAAATATTAGATGGAAATAATAATTATCAATCATTTTTAGAACCAAAAATTATTAGAACAAGTTTACATGAAACTGAAAATAATTGGGAATTTTTATTAAGAGATTATAATAAAGATGGTAAACTTGATTTATATTGTATAAATAAAAATGGTGAAAATAATTCAACTGAAGTTAATATATTAAGTGGAGATAGTAATTTTAAAGAATTTTTATTTAAGGATAATTTAATATTAAATAAAACTGATGATAATTATCAATTTTATGCTGGTATTTATGGTGGATATGAATGTCTTTTTGAAATTAAAAAAAATATATTCCTTGAAATACAAATATCTGCTATTTAATTATATTTAAAAAGGATTTTTAAATATATTATCTTTTATTTAATAAAACAATAATAAAAATTTATAATAAAGAATATATTATTATAATAAAAATAGATGAAAAAAAAAATTAATTATTTCTGATTTAAAATATAAAGTAATTATATTTTCAAAAAAGATAATAAATCTTTTACTTCTTTTAATTATTAATAAAATGAAAAAAAACAATTATTATAAATTAATCATCTTTTGAGAAGAATAGATAAATCAAAAAATCTTCAAAATTTTAATTATAAAATGCATTTTCATATCTATGTTTTTAATTCTTTTTATAATTATTAAATTATTAAATAATTCTATAATGTCATTTTCAACAATTATATTCTATTAAAAGTATAATTCAATCATATATTTATATTAAAATGAAGGAATATCAATATTATTTGTTATTTATATGTTTAATTTAAAATAATTATTTACTCAAATGTTCTTTTAAACAATGTTATAAATTTAAATTACAATTTAAATATATTGATAATAAATTTTTAAAATAAAATATAAAATATAGAGAATTGTGAAAAAAGAATAAAAGATATTTTTTGAAAATTATGAAAAAATAAAATAAATATGTATAATATTTTATATAAGATTGAAAATTCAAAAAAATTAAGAATAATAAATATTACACAGAATAAAAATGATAAATATGACATAATAAAAAGAAATATTAAAACAATTTCCTAAATTAGAAAAAAGGAAATATTATTTTGATGAATTTATAATTGGTGATTTAATAATTGTTTCAAAACAAAAATATGTAATTATATATAAAATAAATAAATGGAATTTAGGGAAAAAAATTAAATTATTAGGAGATGAAAATAAAGAAATATTGAATAAATATATATTATATTTATATAATAAAAAAATAAATGCTCATTATTATATATTTTCTAAAACAGGAAAATATAAAGTAAAATTACAATTCAAACAATATTATATTTGAGTTATATGTTCTATAAATGTTCTTCTTTAACTTCTTTAAATTTATCTAATTTTAATACTAATAATATTACTAAAATGAATGGTATGTTCTATGGAAATAATAAAAGATGTTATTTAATTTGTAATGATTATAAAATTAGAAATCAATTTAAAAATTAAAATATTTTTTTGGGAAAATTTTATTCTTAAATAATTTTTTTAGTTTAAAAATTTTTTTTTAATTTGTTTTTTGTTTTTTTTATAAAATATATAAAAAATGTTTAATAAATAATATTATAAAAATGATATTTATAATCAAAATTAAAATATAATAAATATTTATTGAAAAGAAATATAATAAAATTAAAATAATATTTGTTTTTAATAATAATTTATAATGCTTTAAGTGAATTTTAAAATTTTATTCATTCAAATGATTTTTGAACAAAAAAAATACATTATAAAAATTTCCTCAAAAATAAGACTCTATATTTTTCCAGAGGATATTTTTCTTGCTATTGCTTGGGAAATATAAATCTATTTTAGTATTAATAATATAAAAAATAATCAAAATAAAAAAAATAACATGAAAAATTGAAAAAATAAATAAAGAAGAAATTAAATGATTTATTTATTTTAGAAGAAAAAAAATTGAATATATTAAATTATAAGATAATATTATTTCTTAGGTTGATGGATATTATTTTAAATTTGAATTTTATTTAGAAATTATTTTAATGTGTTAGGAATAATTTTAAATAAAAATAAATTTAATAAAAATTTATAAAAAATACAAATAATTTTTAAAATTGAGAAGAATATTCAATTAAAAAATGTAGATTTTTATAATATTCATTTATTCAATAATATGAATATTTTACTAAATCTAAAGTTATCATTTTATTTATTTAAAAAAAAATATAAAAAAATATATAATTAACAAAAAACAAAAAAAAATATTTAATCAACATATTTATATTGAAATCTTTCTTTTTGATTTTTTTCAATTTGTTTACATAAAGCATCATAAGGAACATAATTTGGTTTTCCAGTAGTTTTAATCTCTCTATATTTAGGAGCATTTTGATAAGTTAAAACAGGACCTAAATGATCTTTATTATTTAAATATTTTTCTCTATGAATTTTTGGAGTTTTAACATTTTTAAAATCTCTTGAAAAAATATCATTATAAGTAGAAGCATATTTTTCTTTTTTATAATTTGTAATTGGTAAATATTGATGAGGTAACATAGTAATTTTATTATTATATTTTACATATAATTTTGAAGGATTTCCATTATTTGGAACTTTTTTAAAATGAAATCTTTCTGAATAAATTGGAACTTCATTTGAATTTTCTAATATTTTTCCTACTGTTGATTTAAATGTAATATCAAATCTTTTTAATCCTCTTTTATTTGATAAAATATCATCATTATCACTTTTTTTTAATTTACCATAAAAATTTTTTCTACCTCTTTTAATAGGAACTTCTTCAGTTTCTGTGAAAGTTCTATTTTTTTTTGATCTTATTTCATCAGCCGAACGATCACGAATAAAAATTTTATTATTTTTTTCTTCCATCATTTTTTTATATTTAAATGTTTCTGGACGTAATTTATATACTTTTTTATCAACCTGTAAAATATTTTTTTATATATTATTATTTTACATATTCATCTCCTCTTTGAAGAATTGTATCATTTGATTTTTCCCATCTTTTTTTATAGTTTTTTGCTAACCTTGTATTATCAAAACTCTTGTTCATTAAACTATTTTTTTATTTTAAATTTTTATTAAATTGATATTTACTTTTTACTCATTTTTTTTTTATTTTTATTAATTGATTTAATTTTCATATCTTAAAAAATTCAAAATTTATTTTATCTATTTATTTAAATATTAATGATAATTTTATTTTTAAAATAATAAATTATTTAATTATTCTTTTTTTTGATTTTTTAAAGAATTTAATTTCATTTTTAAATGATCAAGTCTTATTGTATTACTCTGTGCAACACTAGTATATTCATTATTTAAATTAATATTAAACATTTGATCAATTATTTTTTTCCTTTCTATTAATTCGTTAATATTATTATCAAAAGGATGATTAATATATTGTAAATTACCATAATTAAAATTTAAATTTGGTTGATTATTTTTACTAATTGAATTTAAAGTTTCTCTATATAATTTAATTTTATTATCAATTGGAATTTTAGGATTTGCATTAAATTTAATATAATCATCTTTATCTTTAAATATATTATTTTGATTAGGAGTATTATTTTCTTTTTCATTGTTTAAAAATATTTCTTCATTATCTTTTTTAGTTAATTTAGAACTAAAATTACTTTTATCATCTCTTATTAAATGATGAATTTTTAATAATGAAGTATAATCATTTGGATCTGGTAATTTATCAGCCATATATTCAACTGGTAATTTATTCCTTTTTAATGCATTTACTATTTCATATATTACATATTCTTTTTCTGCTACATTTTTATTTGAAATTGAATTTAATTTTTCTGCATAATTTTTCATTTCTTTATATACTGGATTAATATTTTCTATTTTTTTTGGCATTAAATTTATTATTTTATTTGGATTGAATGGTTTTATTATTTCTATATTATTTATTTTATTTTGATTTATTGGTGTTTTAATATTAAGTGTTGAAGTTTTAGAAGATGATAATTCAATTTTATTTTGAATTTTATTATTTGAATTTTGAATATTATTTATATTTTGTATTTGATTATTTATATTTTGACTTTGTTGATTTTGAATATTATTTATTATAGTATTATTTGTATTTAATGTAAATGATTTAATATCATTATTTTCATTAATTCCATTTGTAAATCTTAATATATTTTGAATATATTGTTTTAAAAATTGTTCTCCATTGCAAATTGCTTTTTTATAAAAATCCCATATTTGATTTTTATATATTTTACAAAATTCAAATAAAATATTTTTAATTACTTTTAAACATTTATCTTCATTTTCATTATGAGGATTTAAATTTGAATTTGTTTTTTCAAATTCAAATAAAAATTGAGAAATATTTTGAAGAATTATAATTAAATCAACATGAGAATAAAATTCTTTAATTAAACTTGATAATTTTGATAAACATTTAATTCCAAATGTACAAATTTGAGAAGTTCTATCACAATTTCCTTTATAATTTAACATAATTTTAATTAAAGCACAAAAAGTTTTTGTAGTATTAAAATTTTCTAATAATTTTATAATTAAACCATTAATAGATTTCATTATTTTTTGTCCTTCATTAATTTTTTCTAGACTTTCATCATTTAAAATAATAAATAATCTTTCATATGAATTATAAATAATTTCAGAAGGTAAATTAATAATTAATTTTTTTTTAAGAGCTAATTTATAATAAGTAGTTAAAGTAAAAGCAATTAATTCTAAATTTTTAACATTAATTGAATTTTGATTATTTGATTGAAAAATAGAAGATAATAAAGTATTTAAAGCAGTAAATAATTCATTAATATTACTTTCATTAAATAATAAATTTAAATTATCTTCTTTATAATTTGATAAAATATCAGTTAAATTTAATAAAGCACTTGATTTTTCATTTATATTACCAGTAAATATTATTGATATTATATTTTTAATTTGAGAATCATCATCAAAAAATAAAGGAATAGGTGCTGATTTCATATTTGATTCTAAATTTAATTTTGATTTATTTTGTAATATTGGTGATTTACTTACTGAATATAAATTTAAATTATTATTATCATTATTTGGATTTACTTCTACATTTATTTCATTTTTTATTTTTAAAGATTGTTTTTTTTGAGGATTATTTATTTGAGATAAATTTATATTTGTATTATCATTATTAAATTTTAATGATTGTAAATTTGATATTTGAATATTAAAATCTGAATTTAATGTATTTAAATTATTAAAATTCTGTTCATTACATTCATTTTTTCTTTTATTATTTATATTATAATTTTTATTTTCATCTTTCATTTCAATATCATCAGTTTTATTAATTTTTTTATTTAATTTTTGATTATCTAATAAACTTTTTTCAATATTAATATCTTTTATTTCAATATTATCACTTCCAACACAAATTAAAGAGGAATATTTATCAATAATATTTTTAACTGAATTTGCGATAGCAGGTTTTAAATTTCTTAATTGTTCATAAAAACAATTAATATTAATATATCTTAATAATTCTTTTGAAACTTCTTCTGCCATATTTCTAATAATAGGTGATTTATCTAAAATACATGAAATAATAGGAGAAATATAATCTTTTATATTATCTAATTTATTTGAAAAAATTCCTTTATTTTTAGTTAATATTTTTAATAATTCAAATCTCATTTCATAATTTTCTTCATTTAAAAATTGAGGAATTGCAAATGATATATAATCAAATCCAATTATATTAATAAATTTTTCTATACATTTTACTACATCTTCTCTTAATAAATTATTTTTATCACTTACATTTCTTAAAATTGGATTTATTAAAGTTTTAATATAAACTTTAATTCCATTTCCAAGATCATCACTTAATTTACTAATAAATTGAATAAAAATTCTAACAATATTTTTATTACTATCTTTTAATTTTTGTTTAAGTATTCCAATTAATTCTCCTAATCCATTTGGTAAAATTCTTCTTTGAACTGAATTAATTATTGAATCAATTTGTTCAATTACTTCTTTTTTAATTTGCCATTTTCCTTCTGATAAATCTTTTAACATTTTTGGAGTTATTTTTTTACTTATATCAATTCTTGGAGGAGCTAAACTTTCTATTAAATTCTTATTTTTAATTTTTAAATTTTTATTTTCCGGTAAATTTAAATCTATTATTTCAACTTTTTCAAATTCTTTTTCTATTACTTTTAAAGTACTTTCTTTAATATCAGTTAAAAATATTTTTAATGAATTACCTAAATATTTATATAATGAACATAATAAAATGGTTCCATTATTTCTACATTGAACATTTGAATTTGATTCTAAAATTTTACAAAATTCTATTATTTCTTTAATTGGAAATAATTGTAAATCTTTATATTTTTCTAATGAATCATTAATAAAAGTTGCAGTTTCTTTTAATATTGTTATAGCTTTTCCTTCTACATTTTTTATTATTATAATAATTACATTTTTAATATTATAATAATCCATAAATTTATATAATAAATTCCTAAGTTCTATATTTATTTTATGATCACTTATTTTATCTATTATTTTTGGTATTATTATTGAAGAATATTTTTTTGCTAAATTATTTACTATATCAAATATTGAACCAATACAAATATATGATTCTTTTAAAATATTGATATTATTTTCTTTAAATTTTTTATTTTTGATAATTATATATTTTAAAAAATATTCTCCTGAATTTAGTATTTCATCTTTATTTATAATTATATAATCATTTAATTTTGTAAATGCATCTTTTCTTTCATTCCATTTACTTGATGAAAATAATTCTATTATTTCATTATTTATTTTTGAATTTACATATTCTATAATTTCATCATCATTATTATTTGAATTTAATTCATCATTATTTTGATTTTGACTATTATTATTATTATTGTTTTTTTGAATTTGTTTTTTATTATTATTTTTTTTATTTGCAGCATCCTTTTTCATCATTGCTAAAGTTTGAATATTACTATTATTTTCATTATTATAATTTATAAGAATATCATCAATTTTTTTTATTTTTGCATCATTTAATAAATTTATTACATTCATAATAACATTCGAATTAATAATATTAATATTAGCTAAAGTTTTAATTGAAATATTTTTAATTTCAATAGCTTGATCATCAGTATATTTTATAAGAATATTTTCAATAAGAGGTTTGATATTATTTTTTTTTTTTGCAATTTTTTCAATAAAAATACAAACTTTTTCTTTAGAAGGATTTGTAATATTATTAGAAGTATATTTAATCATTATTTCATTAACAATGTTATCATCAATATAATTAATTAAATTATCTAAAGTATTCATTAAACAATTACTAAATCTTTCATTTTTTTCTTTAAAAAATTCTAATAAAATAATCATAAAATCTTTTCCTTCAATATAATTTTGTTTTAATCCACTACATAAATTATTAATTACATTAATTGCTGAATTAACTACATTTATATTAGGATCTTTTAATATTATTTTTAACATATCATTAAAATTATTTCTATTTGTATTTTTTATTTTTGGTATAATTAAAGGATCAGTTGATTTTACAAAATTATCTAACATTTCTTTTTTTTCTTTCCATTTTCTTTCTGGTTTTAAAATTATATCAATAAAAGAATCATCAAAACCATTTTTTTTAGTAAAAATATCAATTCCATCATCACATAATAAATTATCATTTTTATTATTATCATTTTTATTATTTTTATTTTTATTATTTGAATCATTTTTATTTTTATTAAAACTATAATCAAAATTACTATTTAGATTATTTTTAGGAATCATATTTAATCCATTTTTAAATTGATTATTAATATCTTCCATTGATTTTTCAATATCTTGTTTAACAGAATCTTTAATACTATTATTTAAATATTGTCTTATTCCACCTCTAATCCATTTATATAATTCAGTAATAAATGATATAATATCATTTTTAATTAAAGGAGAACATTGATCAGTAAATTTTAAAAATTTAGGTGTTAAAATTTTATAATTTAAAGCAGAACTACCAAATAAATTTAATAAAAGTGTTGATATTAAAATTCCACTTTGTATGAATTTTTGATTTTTAGTATTAAATAAATTTATTATATTTTCACATAAATTATCAGTATTTGATAAGTTTTCAACTCCTTTTATAATTGCATCTTTACTTTTATCTTTTAAATGATTTTTTGAAGAAGAAAAACATTTTTCAATTAAATTTTTTAATATATCATTTAAAATATTTATATTCTCTCTTGGAATAAAAAATTTTTTATCAAAAAATCTATTTACAATATCTACTGCAAATTCTAAATTTCCTTGATGTTGATCAATCAAAATTTTAGGTAATAATATAAATATTTCATAATCAAAATTTTCTAATTTTAAAATTAGTTTATTTAATTCTTCTAAACCGTCTTTTCTACATTTCCAATTTTTACTTTCTAATTTTTTTGATATTGGTAAATTAAATTCATTTTCTTCTTCTTTTTTCTTTTTTTGATATTCTTCTTCTAAAGCTTCCATTTTAGATAAGAAATCATATGTTCCATTACTATTTGAATTTAAAGGTAATTCATCAATATTTTTTATTTCAGTCATTTTTAATATTTAAATTTAAATTTTTTATTGTTTTATATGAATTTATGAAAAAAAATTAAATATAAAAAAATTAAAAAAAAAATAAATTAAATGGATAATCAAAATAATAATAATAATAAAGATTTAGATCTTTTTCTTTCTGCAAAAGAAAAAATAAATCAAAGTTCTCCTGATTATAAAGGAGCATGGAATGAATTAATTAAAATAAATAAAGAACATGAAACTTTAATTATTCTTCATATGAAATTATTATGTTTATTTATGTTAGAACAATATGAACAAATTATTGAAATTTATTATTTGAAAAAAAAAACAATCAATTATTATTTTGAAAATAGAAAAGAAGAATTAAAAAAAATTATTGCTTTATCTTTTTATATGTTAGGAATGAGAAAAAAAGCAAAAAATTTATTTCCTGAATTAAAAGATTCTTATGAAATTGAACATTATGAAATTGGAATAAAAGGAATTAAAAAAAAAGAAATTAAACAAAATCCAATTAAAGAAAATAAAGAGAAAAAAGAAGAGAAAAAAGAAGAAAAAAAAGAAGAAATTAAAAAAGAAGAGAAAAAATTTAATATATTGGAAGAAAAGAGAGATATTTTTTTTGATATTATAATAGAAAAAAAAAATGATGAATTTGATTTAAAAAAAGAAATTGAAATTATGAAAAACCAATCATCAATTGTTCCTAAAGGACAATTATTAGAAGATTTTTTAGCAAATAAACCCTATAATCAAGATAATAATAATGAAAAAAAAAATGATGATATTATTGAAGAAAATTCATCAAAAGATGAAAGTATATTAAGAAAAATAAAGGACTCATTAAAAAATGATGATAAATCAATTAATGAAGAAAATAAATCAAATATAGAAGAAAATAAATCAAATAATGAAGACAAAAAATCAATTAATGAAGACAAAAAATCAAATAATCAAGAAAATAAATCAATTAATGATGACAAAAAATCAAATAATGAAGAAAATAAATCAATTAATGAAGACAAAAAATCAAATAATGAAGAAAATAAATCAATTAATGATGACAAAAAATCAAATAATGAAGAAAATAAATCAATTAATGATGACAAAAAATCAAATATCGAAGAAAATAAATCAAATATTGAAGAAAATAATTCAAACAATGAAGATAAAAAATCAAATAAAGAAGAAAATAAATCAAATATTGAAGAAAATAATTCAAACAATGAAGATAAAAAATCAAATAAAGAAGAAAATAAATCAAATAATGAAGAAAATAAATCAATTAATGAAGATAATAAATCAATATCAATGAAAGAGAATAATAAATCATTAAATGAAGATAAAAAATCAGAAATTTCAGATATAAATACTTCAATAAAAAAAGAAAAAACAGAAGATAAAATATCATTAAATGAAGAAAGAAATATTAAAACTATAAGAACATATAATGTTCAAACAAAAAAACAATTTGAAGAAGATAATAAAGAAAATAATAAAAACGAAGCATTATCTGAAAGAGGAGGAAAAACAAAACATGTTGTAAAAAGTAAATTTAGTAAGATAAAAAACAATGAAAATGAAGGAGAAATTAATGAAGAAGATAATAATTTAGAAGAAAAAAAAGAAGAAGAAAATAATTTAGAAAAAAAAAAAGAAGAAGAAAATAATTTTGAAGAAAAAAAAGAAGAAGAAAATAATTTTGAAGAAAAAAAAGAAGAAATAAAAAATGAAGACGAAAAAAAAGAAGAAGAAAAAAAAGATAAAAATTATGAAAGAATTGATACAAAAATTTTTACATCATCAGAAGAAAATGATAAAAGTAAAATAGAAGAAATAAATAAAAAAGAAATAAAAGAAAAAGTAAAAGAAGAATTAAAAGAAGAAGAAATAATAGAAGAAAAAAAAGATGAAAAAAAAGATGAAAATAAAGAAGAAAATAAAGAAGAAAATAAAGAAGAAAATAAAGAAGAAAAAAAACATGAAGAATATTTAACTGATAAATTTGGAATTAAAAGAGAAATTACAATAGAAGAATTTTCAAAAACTTTATATAATAATACTACTAATTTATATTTGGATTTAACTAAAGAAAGTAATAGTGTAATTAATAAAAAAAAAGAAGAAATTAACCAAATTAAAGAAGAAGAAGATAATTTTAAACAATCACCAAAAGAAAATAAAGAAAATGAAGAAATAAAAAAAGAAGAAGCAGAAATAAAAAAAGAAGAAAATGAAGAAATAAAAAAAGAAGAAAATGAAGAAATAAAAAAAGAAGAAAATGAAGAAATAAAAAAAGAAGAAAATGAAGAAAATGAAGAAACAAAAAAAGAAGAAAATGAAGAAATAAAAAAAGAAGAAAATGAAGAAATAAAAAATGAAGAAAATGAAGAAACAAAAAAAGAAGAAAATGAAGAAATAAAAAAAGAAGAAAATGAAGAAAAAAAAAATGAAGAAAATGAAGAAACAAAAAAAGAAGAAAATGAAGAAATAAAAAAAGAGGAAGAAGAAATTAAAAGAGAAGAAAATGAAGAAATAAAAAAAGATGAAAATGATAATATAAAATTAAGTAAACAATCATCAGAAGAACCTAAAAATGTATTTGAAAAATTTGAAAAAGACACATATAAAATAAGAGAATCAAATCAAAATTTAAAAAGAATTAAAACAGATTTAGAAACACAAAAAGAACAAGATGAAAATAGGAAAAAATTAGAAGGTGATGATGAATTAAATATAAAAAAAAAAGAAAATGAAAGATATAATGATTTAGATAAAAAAGAAGAAAATAATAATATTAATAATAATAATAAAATATTATTTGAAAAAATTGATTTTAGTAACGCAAAAAAATTTCCAAGAATGAAAACAAAAGAAGAAAAAATAAAAGAAATTCCTTTTGATATAAAAGTTAAAAAAGAAACAAATAAAATTACAATCTCAGAAAGAATTAAAAAATAGAAAAAATAATATTAAAATATAAAATAACTTTAATTATAAAATTCTTATTTTTTAAAATTAAAATATGCAAACAAGAATAAAAGGTTTTATTTTTTTATCAATAATATTATTTTTATATGTTTATTATACTATTTGGATTTATATTAAGGTATATTATAATTATTAATATTAAAAAAATTAGCCTTTTTTTCCTGAAAATAATCTTTTTTCAAAATTATTTTTAGATAAATATTGGGCTGTTGCTTTACCTTGTTTTGGTGCAACTTTTATGTATACTTTAGTTTTTATTTTTATTGGTATTATTTTTACTTTTTCTTATAAAAAAATTCCAATTTATGAAAATGAAAATTCTGAAACAAAAAAACTAAAATAAAAAAAATATTTTTTTTTAAGATAAGATAAACTAATTGAATATTTTAAATAAATTAATATAAAATAAAAATATTATTATTTCAATTTTTATTTTAATTATGATACTTTAAATATAAAATATTTAAAAAGTTTATAAGATGGAAGAAAAAAAAAATGAAAATATTTTAATTATTGATAAAGAAGGATTAATAATGGAACAAGGAAAATTTTTTCCAGATAATATTTCAGGAAGTTTATATGATATTATGTCTAAAGCAAAAGAAATTTTTGGTTATGAAGAAGATATGATTTCAATTTCTATTAATTTTGAAAATAATGATATTCCAATTTTATCAAGAAAAGATATTGATAAAATAATATGTGCAATTATAAATAAAAAAGGATAAAAAATATATTAAAAAATATAATTGTTATTAAAAAAAATAAAAAAATGTAAATTTTGTTAAAAAAAAATTTTAATATAATATTATTTTTATTGAATTTTTCCTAGTCTTCTATGATAATTACACATAGAACAAAGGAAAAAACCTTCTAATAAAAAAGGAACAATTCCACCTAAAATTAAAGGAATATAAATTTCTTTTGATTTCATTGAATCATGTTTAAACCAATTTAAATATAAAATACAAATTGAATGAAAAAAAATTAAAATAAAACTTAATTTATTTCTAAATAAAGTAATGCCAACAAATATCATTATTAATTCAAATAATTCAAAAATATAAAAAAATCCTAATAAAATAAAAAATTCAATTGTTTTATTTCTATATTGTGATTTTAATTCATCTGGTACAGTCTCTGAATAATAATTTGGAAAATTTGCTCTTATATGTTCTTTATATGTCTCCATTATTGGAAAAGTTGCAGTTATTATTATTTGCAACATTAGTATTAAAAATCTTACTGGAATTAAAATATCTTCAACTTTATACATTTAAATATGTTATATTATATTTTATTTTTTAAAATTGAAAAAAATTTTTTTTTATTAAATTATATTTATATTTATTTATTGAATTAAATTAATTAATTCTAAAAGAGAAGATTGAAGATTTGAGATTTCTATATTTCCATTATGTTCTATTACTAATTTAAAAAGGTATTCTGATTGATTTCCTATATTTTTCCCTTTTCCTTTAATATAAAAATATAATGTATCTAAAATTATTAAAAGATAATTTAAATCATTATAATGATTTTGATAATTATTTAAAATAAAAGGAATTATTATTTGTTCTTCATATTGTCCAATTGTATTATTATTTTCAATAAAAATTTTATAATATATTATTAATAATAATTTACTTATTTCATTATCAATAATTTCTAAAGTATTATAATAATTTATCATTTTCATAATATTTTCATAAAAAAAACTTCCTGTAATTTTTGGAGAAAATGAAAATAAATTAAAAATTAATAAAAGTATATCTTTGATAATTGAAATATCATATTTAGCAAAATCAGTATTTAATATTAATTGAATATATTGAATTAAATCTTTTCTTGAAAAAACAGAATTAATAAAATTATCTCTTAAGATATTATTATTATTTAATACAATTAAATTTGATAAAAGTCTTATACAAGGTTGAGAAAGTTTTTCAATTAAAGTATATGAAAGTATATGATTAAATTTACTTAAAGCATCTCTATCAAAGAAAAATATATAATTAACTGAATGTGGAAATTTTTTAAATAATTCATTTAATAACCAATAAATTTCAAATATTTCATCAAAAGAATTATTTTGATTTAATTCAATTCTTGATAATATAAATTTATAACTTAAAAGAGAATCTTTTTGATTAAATATTTTTAATTCATTTTCATAATTATTTTCAATTAATTTAGTAATAATTTGATTTAAATTCCAAAGACAAACAATCCTTAAAGAACGAACACTTGAATTTAAACAATTAAAAAGAATATTGATAATATTATTTTGAATAAAATAATTAAAAGTATTATCATTCATAAAAATTAATTTTCCAATAAATTTAAATATTTTTTCAAAAATTAAATTTCTTGTTCCACAACTACTAAATTTTTTTTCATCTTTTAAAATTTGAATTAAAAATTGATTAATTTGATTAAATTGAAAATCTAAATGATAATTAAAAGAATAAATACTTAAATTATTAAGAACCCAAATTGTTTCAAATTGTAATTCAGAATTTTTAAAATCTAAAAGATAATTTGAAAGACCGCCAATTAAATTTGGATATTTATTTATTATATTAATTATATCATTTTCACTTGCTGAATTTTTTGATAATTCTTTTCTTAATTTTTTCATTTGATTTAAAATATAATTTTTATCATTTATGTTATTTGAAAAAAATAAATTTTGAAGTGATTCAAATATTATATTTAAATCTGTTATTGAATTTTGCATTTGAGTATCTTCATTATCTTTTTCTTTTAATGAATAATCATTTAAATTTCTTTTTTTATTTATTCTTTCTGATGTATATATTTGATGTCTTTTATTAAATTCTTCTTCTATTTCCATTTTTTTTTCTTTTTGAAGGTCATGTTTATAATTTTTCATTTTTAATTTTTAAATTTATAATTTTTAATTTAATTTAAATGTATTATTTTAATATTAAAACCTTAATTTTTGGCTCCAAAAGATAATATTTAAAAAAAAATTATATATTATTTTTTTGAGAATATTTTCTTATTTTTAAATAAAATGAATGAGATTGATAAAAAATTATTTTATATTAAAGAGATTAAAACAAAATTATTAAATTTATCAAAGACAGAATTAATACAATTAAATTGGTATATGAATCAACTTTTAATTACTAATAATTTAAAAAAAAATAATTTAAAGAATAAAAACAATTATGAAATAATCAATAATGACAATTTTATTGTAAAACCATCATTATATAAGGAACAATATTTTAATATATCAATATTAACAAATCAGTCTAAAACAAATAATAATAATAATTCTTTTATTGAGCAAAAAGATAATTCAAAGAATAATTATGAAAAAAAAATACAAAATAATCAAAATAATTTTCAAATTAATGAAAATAAAGAAAATAATAAAAATGATAATAGTATTAAATGTAATAAAAAAGATGAAAATATTGATAATAATAATAAAATTGGATATTTACAAAATACAAATTTAAATAATTCAATTTCAAGTGATTTTCAAGATAAATTTCATCAATATAAAAATCAAAATGATGATATAATAATATCTGATTCATTTTTTGAACAAATAAATAATGAAATATCTCAAAATTCAAATAATTCAGAAATTGATAAAAAAGAAAAAATAAATAGCAATAATAAATTAGAAGATAATTTATTAAACAATGAAAAAGAAATAAATTTTCAAAATGAGGAAAATTTGAATGAAAATATTGAGATAGAAAATTTATTAAATGAAGAAGAAATATTAAAAGAAAAAAATAACAAAAAAATAAATCAAAATAAAGAAGAAGAAAATTTGATTAAAGATATATTGAATAATGAAAAAAAATTAAATGAAGCAAAATTGAAAAATAGAAATGAATTAATAAACAAAAAAATAGAAGAAAAATTAGATAAAAAAACACCAGAATATAGTTTTAATTATAATATAACAAATAAAACTATAAAAAAAACAAATTTAAAACAAATTTATGATATTATACAAGATGATTTTTATGATAAAAAAAATAATTTAGTTCAAGATTTAGATTCATTCAATTTAAATAGAATTGAAAATTGTACTGAACTTGAAGAAGTACAAAAATTTCTTAAAAAAATAAAAACCAACGAAATTAAAAACAACTGTTCTATAATATCAATTAATGAAGTAGATGATGAGGAAATAATAAATAATAAAGAAGATAATAAAGAAAAAAATAAAAATAATCAGAAAAAAAATAAGAATAATAAAAAAAAAGGAAAAAATAAAAACACAAATTCAAGTAAAAAAAAAAAGAAGAATAATAATAATAAAAAAGGTAAAAATATAAAAAATAAAAGAGAAAAAAATGAGAATATATATAATAATATTATTAACATTGATAAAACCTTTAATGAAAATGTTGAAAATGATAAAATAAAAAAATCAATAAAAATTAAAATTGGAAATAGTCAATCAATTTATAATTAATATATAAATATTATAATAATTTATTAGATTTAATTATTATATTCATATATTTAATAATATAAATAACAATATTTAAAAATTTTATATTTTGTTTTTTTTAAAAAAATTTAATTAAAATGTCAAAAGAATTTGCTTTATTTCAAAAAGATACTTTAACTTTTGGGGAAAAATTTTATGTATTAATGGATTTATTATTATCAAATCAAAATCCTTCTAGAATGGAATGTATAATATTTTTAGGAATTTCTTATATTCAAATTATTTCTGGTTTTTTTGCAGAACAAATTGAAGTTTTTGAAAAAAAAAAATCAAAATCTGATAAAATTTTATATTATTTTCAACAAATATTAAGATTTAAAGATCTATTTATTGATAAATATTCAGAATTCAAAATTTGTATTATTGTTTTTTTTACTCTTATTTTTTTATTTACAATATTTTTTTTTATTACTTGTTCAAAAATAAAAAAAAATTCTTTTTATTCATATAATGAATTGATTATTAATTATTTTATTAAATGTTTTATTTATATATTTTTTAATATTATTTTAGATTTAGTTTTTTCCATTTTTTGTTTTGGGGAAGATGAATTTAATCCTTATTTTTCAAAAGTAAAATGTTCTTTAAAAGATAATTTAACAATTGTTATTATTTCAATTCTTTTACTTATAATATCAATAATATTAATATTTTTAATTCAATGTTTTTATTGTGATTCAATTTATTTATCTACATCATTTTATTCTAGAATTTCTTGTAATTATGAAATATATTCAACTTTAAATTCAATTTGTTTTTCAATTTTTTTAATACAAGCAAAATATTTATCAAAAGAAATATTTTTATTATATAATATTATAATAAGTGCTTTATTTTTTCATTTTTATATAAATCATTATTTATATTATGATAAAGTAACAAATAATTTAGTAGGTTTATTTCACATATTATATTTATGGACAAGTTTTTTTTGTTTATTATTTGCATATATTGATTTTAATGAAAAAGGAATAATTTATATGATTTCAAGTTCAATAATATTATATTTTTATTTTAATTTAAAATACAAAATAGAAGAAAATATATTTTTAGATACTCCATTTTACAAAATAACAAATAAAAATTATTTTTTATATTACATAAAAAATTTAATAGATAAAATAAATCATATTGATGAAAAACCAGAAGATAAAGCATTATTAGCAGGAATTATGCAAATGCATGCAATAGAATGCCCAAATCCAGAATGTTTATCAAAGACTAAAAATAAATTATATTTACCAATAACAAATGAATGGAGTGATAGAACAAAACCAAATATTGAAGATAGAGTATATTTAATTAGTTTTATTATTATAATAATGAATTATTTTATTACTCAAAATTATTATTCTCCAGATATGATAATTAATCTTTCTGTTTATTATTTAGATATTATTGGAAATTATTGTCTAGCTATGTATTATTATAAAAAAGTTAAAGAAATGAAATTAACACTTCAAGAACAATCTTCATTTGAAAGATTAAAATTAAAAATATCAAAAGCTTTAGTTGAAAAATTAAAACCTCCTAATGAAAATTGTACTTCTTTAGAAGATTTAAATGTTACTATTTATTTTAAATATGATGATTTAAGTCAATCATTTGTTGATGAAATGAATAATGATGTTAATTTATCTTTAGAATTTTGGAAAATTTTTCGTAATTCTCAATTAGATTTTAATAAACAAATTGATTTTAATAAAATATTTCATTTAACTGATAAAATTAGAATTACTAAAAGAAAAGTTGAAAAATTATGGGATAAATTATTATTAATTTATAATGGAGTAAATGATTTATTTGATTTATATAGTGAATATGTTGAACAATTAAATGATGATGATTTAAAAAAAAGAGATTTAGAAAGTATAAGAAGAAAAAATGAAAATTTTTCAGAACATATTTCACAAAATTATTATTTAATGTTATTTAATAAAGATACTGGAATTATTATTGCAAATGGTGATAAAGGAAAAGAAGGTTTAATTGAAAAAACAAATGCAGAAGTTGAAAATATTTTTAAATATAAACCTGAAGAATTAAAAGGAATGAATTTATCTGTTTTAATGCCAAAAAATTATGCAAAGTTACATAAAACTTTTATGGAAAGATATTATAATATAGGAGAAAAAATTGCAATTGATAAAAAAAATTTAAAAGGTTTTGCAAAAGATAAAGATAATGCAATTGTTATGTTAAAAATAGTATTAAAATTATTTCCAATGTTAAATGAAAATGTATATTTTATAGGAATATTTTCAAAAGAAAATATAGATGATATAATATATATTGATGGTAAATTTAATATTCAAGGAATGAGTATGAAATTAATGAAAATATTAAATATTGATAATAAATTATTATTTCAAGATAATGATATTCCATTTTATGTTATTTGTAAAAAATTTGTAAATTTTTATAAAATATTTTTACAAGGAAAAAAACAAAATGTAAAAGAAAAAGTAAAAAAATCACCATCATTATTATTAGAATCATCATCAGGAGATAATAATATAGAAGAAGATTCAAATAAAAATAATAATGAAACTCAAAATGAAAAAGAGACAGAATTACATGAAAATATAGAAATAAATGAAAATATAGAATTAGAATATGAAATTCGTTTACCTCAATTTTTAATAGATTATTCAGAATTAACAAATAAAAAAGATAGAATAGATAGAAATAAAGGAATGATTCCAGGAGGAACAATAGAAAATTTATCAGAAAAAGGAATAGATGATTTTAATAATGAAACAATAGAAGAATTTGGAGAAAGTGATTTATTAGTTGATAATTCAGATAATAAAGATTCTAAAATATCAAATAATAATAATACTAATATTAATAATAATAACAATAATAATAATAATAATAATAATACTCCTAATAATATTACACCTGAAAATATTACACCAACACCAACACCAAATCCTTATGTTATAACAGTTAATAAAAGTAATAATAATGGAAATAATAATTTTAATAATTTAATTAATCAAAATAAAAATGATTTAAATAAACAATCAGATGAAGAAAAAGATTTTGGTATTAAAGTACAAAAATATAAAGAATTATTTGAATTAGGTAAATTTGATGAATTAGAAGATTTTATTGATTCTTGTAATGCAGAAACTTTATCATCAGAATATAAATTTAATTTTACTTTTGATAGATATAAATTTGGTAATAAAAATATGTCTTATATTGTAAGATGTATTGATAATAAAAATGATGGTTCAAATTCAGAAGAAGAGTCCTTTGGTGATGCAGATCCAAAAATTGCAAAATATAAAAAAGAAAAAGCTGCTGCGATAAAACCTTTATTTGAAATATTAGATGACGAAAAAAAAAATTTATTAAGTCAAGTTGAAAATTTTTTCCATTTATCAATTGGTAATAAAAATTTTCAAAATTTATTAAATTTATGTAAAGAAGATATAAATAAAATGAGTATGGTTCATGGAACAAAAAAAGATGAAATACAAGATGATGAAAATGCTTCTCAAACATCACAAGCTGGTTTTAATTCTGATTTAGTTAAAAAAAATAGAATTGAAGAAATTAGAGCAAATATTTTAAATAATATATCAAATTTTTATACTTTGAAATATTTAAAAATTTCTGTTTTTTTAATATCACTTTTTACTCTTATTTATGGAATTATTTATTTAATTTTATTTTTTAGAATTTATGATGATTTAAAAATGGTTAGTAAATTAAATATTGATTTATTTCAAACTACAACTTGGATGACTAATTTAATAGGAACGTTAGTTTCTTTAAGAGCTTTATTTAATAAAACAAAAAATGAAATAGAATATGATTTTAACTCTTTTATTCAAGATAATGATATTTATTTTATTACTATGAAAAAAATTGGTTATTTATGGTATAGTAATATTACTTTAAGTTTTGGTGAATTAGAACATAAAATTGGAAAATATTTAAATAGAGAAAATCAAATTAAATATTTTTGGGATAATGAAAATGTTACTTATTATTATCAAAATATTAATTCTGATACTGAATCTTTTCCTTTAGGATTATCACAAATTATGAGTGATATAAATTCACTTTTAATGAATTCAAATTTTAGTTTAAGTAATGATACTAATTTATCAAATAATATTGAAACTTATTTAGAATATATTAGTTTTTTATCAATTGAAAATGCATATGATAATTTAATTCCTAATCAATATATTAAAATATTAAAAATACCAAAATTACTTCAAGATTATAATAAATCTTCAAAAATGATTTTAATTATATTTTTACTTATTTATTCTGGTTTAATGGTTTTTTTTTGTGTTTTATATTCAATTTTTCTTCATACTACAAATGAAAATATGGGTGAAGGATTAGAAAAAGTAACAAAAATAAAATTAGAAAAAATAGAAGAAACAATAAAAAAAATAGAAACATTTAATATAACATTAAAAAAATTTAGAGAAAGAGATTCTCAAAAAATAACAAATCAAAATGAAAATCAAAATGAAAAAAATAATATAGAGAATACAAAAACTCAAAATAGTCAAATTCAAAATTTAAATGAAACAAATCAATCAGTTAATACAAATGGATTTAATACAGATACAAAAAAATATATTCCATTAAAAATATTAACATTTTCATATTTACAAACTGCAATTTTATTTTGTATATTATGTGCATGTTTAATTCCAATTTATTTAATAACAGATTCAATGGTTGTATCAACAAATAAATTAATTAATGTAGAAAATTATATGTTTGGTAAAATTTTCACTGCGAGTGCGTCAACTTTAAAAATAAAATGTAACATGAGTGAATGTGATATAAAAAATGATTTAAATTATTCTGGAATTGTAGATAAAAGTCAAATACAAAAAATTGTACAAGGAATAAGTATTTTTAATGATTTAAATATATTTTATAATGAACAATTTTTATTAAATGCATGTAAAAGTGTTTATAATACAAATACAAGTGATTATGATGATTGTATGAATGATGAATTAGTACAAAGTGCAAATAATACTGATTCTTTACTTAAATTAATTGATGAAACTGTTGATAATATTTATAAAGAAAGAGAAATGAATGAAAATAATGAAAATTATATTTTAAAAAATGGTCAAAATGTTATTTTTAATAGTATTTATTTATATGAATCTGAAAGTTTTAAAGATTTAGAAACTGTTTTTTATAAATATATTGCTCCTGTTTCTGATAATTTTTCTAAAATTTGTATTTCGAGTTTATCAAGTTATTTAAAAAAAAAAAAAAATATTGTTGTATTACTTATTGTTATTTTTTGTATTATGGTTATTTTATTATGTCTTTATATGGCTTTTTGTTTTGTTAATAAACTTATTCATTTATTAAGTGTTAGTAGATGCATTTTAAAAATTATTCCTACTACTGTTATAAATAACACACAAGAACTTGAAAATTGGATTGAAAATAAATATTAGGTAATTTTATTATTTTAATTTTAAATTTTATAAATAATTTTTTATTTTAAATTAAATATATATAAATTTTTAATTAATTAAATCAATAAGGTATTATACCCTTTTTTTAAATTTTTCCTATTTTTAATGTCTATTTTAACATATTTTATTATAAAATTATAATAAATTGCTTAAATTAATGTTAAAAGTATCAAATTCAAATGAAGATCATGATAATCGTGTATCAAATATTTCAACAGAATCTTATTTAAATAATGAAAGTAATATTTCTGAAATTCCAAAAAATAAAGAAATATTAATAAATAATCAGGATTATATTCAAAAAATTTATGCTGTAAATAATTCACTTTTAAATAAAATAGGAAATAAATATTGTAATGATTCTAATGAAGTTTCTTTATCTTTTGTACATGGTCCTTTATTTTCAAGTGTAAATGCTTTATCTACTTTTAATTTTAATGAAGAACAATTTTGTCCTAATCATTATGATGATGATATTATTTCAGAAAAATATTGTTTACATTGCAATAAAAATTTTTGTTCTAAATGTATTATGGAATGTGAAAATTTGAATCACCAAATTTTTGATATTGATTTTTTAAATAAATATAATTTATCAAATTCAATTCTTATTTTATCTAAATTTATAAGATTTGATGATTTAATGAGTGATTATTTAGATAAATGTGATTATAATATTGCAAAAATTAAAAGTATAAAAAATATTAAACTTGGTGAAATAAAAGAGTATCATAATTTTATTTTAGAAAAAACAAAAAATCAAATTGATGAAATTAATAAAATAAAAAGTTATATTTTATTTTATAAAAATGAATTTAAAAAAAAGAATGAAAAAATAATTCAATTAATGAATGAATTTCAAAATAAAATTGAGAAAGAATATATTTCAATTATTAATTCAAAAATAGAAAAATATGAAAAACAATTTAATACAGGTAATTTTGAATTAGAAAAAATATTATTTAATGAGCCAATTTTAGATAAAGATAATTATATTTTTACATATGAAACTATTCCAATAGAAAAATTAAATCAAAAATTAACTTTTAATAATAAAACAATTTTATATCATTCAAATAGTTTTAATTGTTTTAATGAAGATGGTGTAGTTAAATTATTATTACAAGGAAATAATTATATTTCTTTTAAAATAGAATTTCCAAATTTAATTAAAAATGACTATGAAAAATATTATATTAATTTAATTTTAGAAAATAAAAAAACAAAACAATTTATTCAACGTTCTTTAAATAAAGAACAAGAAAAAGAAAAACAATTAATTTTTGGAACAATTTTTAAAAAAGGAGAGTTTTTACCATTGATAAATAAAAATGAATTCAATTATAATGTTTTTATTACTAAATATAAATTAATATAAATAAAAAAGTTTTTTAAATAAAAAAATTAATTAAATAGATTTAAAAAAAAGGAGAATCAATTTGTTCTAATAATTCATTTGCTTTTATTTTTTTTGGCAAATTTTTATATTTTTGAATAATAAAAATTATTAATATAATTAATATTATAAATAATATAAAAACAATAATCCAAGAAACATTTAATTGTTTTTTTTCTTTTTCAGTATAAATTCCCATTAATTTCCTATCAGATTCAAATACTAATTGATATTTTTTAAAAAATGGTTTTCCTAAAATCCAATATTCAATAGATTGAGATTTTTTTTCAAAAACAATTAAAAAATACAATTGATTATCTTTTTGAATAAATAAATCTTTATAATTAAATTCAAAACTATAATTTAAATCTTTATGAAATAAAATTAATTTAGGAAAATCTGAAATTTTTTCATTAGAATTACAAATAAAATAATCATAATTAGTATTATTATATATAAAACAATTATTTTTAAATTGAAAAAATTCATTAATAAGATAATTTTTATATATAAAATTTGCTTTAATAAAACCAAAACTAATATCAAATTGAGCATGACAACCTCTAAAATCTTGTTTATTAGTAAGATAATATTGAAATTTTAAATCCCAATAAACTTGAGCTCCTCTCTTTTCTGCTTTAGTATTTTTAAATTTAGAAATATCATATTCTTTATCATATTCATGCGGATATCCTCCGATTATTATTTCACCTTCTTCATTATTTAAATATTTAATTGTCCAACCAAATGAATCAATTATTTCTTTTTGTTTTAAAATATATAAAAATCCATAATTTTTTATATCTGGACTATCTTGAATTTTTAATCCTAATGAAGAAGGAATAAAATTATCAATTTTATGTTCATTTAATTTTGTTGGAATTATAAAATTAAAATCACTAATTATTATTTCTTTATTTGATATATCTTTTAATTTAAATTTATCTTCTGATTCATATCCTTCATTCAATACTTCTGAATAAAAATATGATAATTGTTTTTTTTTTAAAGTTGATGATGAATTTTCATTATATTTTCCATTTAAATTTTGTCCACTTATATAAAAAGAGTAAAGTTCAAAATTTATATATATTGGAATTGATTGAAATGGCGTTCCTATTTCAAATATTATTGCTATATCATTTTTTTCTAAATAATTAAAATAATTGATTTCTTTTTGATAAGTTGAAAATTTTCTAAATGGTAATTTTATATATGAAGATTTAATTTTGAAAATTAACGTTAATAAAAAATTAAAAAAAAGTTTCATATCTAGAAATTATATAAAATTTTTTTTATTGTAATAATAAAAAATCAATAAAAAATTTTTTTAACTTAGAGATAAATATTAATTTTATTTTAAAAATATTATTCCTAAAAAATTATTATTTTATTAATTTCCAAACATCATATTTTTAAATTCATTATAATCAATTTCACCATCTCTATTAGTATCAATTTCATTAAAAATACTTCTAAAGACAACTTCATCTGTTTTTCCTCCAATAAAATAAGTTTTAATACAATCAAAAGTAATTCTTCCTTTATTTTCTTTATCAAAGAAATTAAAAGCATAAGTTAAATGTTCTTCACTTAATAATTTCATTTTATTCATACAAGCACCTAAAAATTCTTCAAATTCAATATAACCTAAATTAGCACCATCTAACAATAATAAAATATCATCAATTTCTTTATCAATTTGTTTTTTATCAAAATATTTAGTTAAAGCATTATATAATTCTTCTTTTGATAATTTTCCATCATCATTTTCATTAAATAATCTAAAAATTTTTAATATTTCTTTTGTTTCTTGAGTTTCTTGTAAATTATGAACAATAAATAACCAAACCATTTGTTGGAATTTAGAATTAATTTGATATTTTCTTAATCGATTTAAATAAGTTTTAATTTGTTCATCATCAATATTAGAATATAATGATTTTGCATTAAATTTTTTAAACCAAGGATGTTTTAAAGCCTCTTTAGCAGAAAATCTTTTTTTAACATCAACTTGTAATAAATTTTTAACTAAATCTTGTACTTCTTCAGATGATTCTAATAATTTTTTATGATTAGAATTATATTGTCCTTTTTTTATATTAGATAATATTTCTTCATCATCAGCACCATCAAATGGAGCTCTACCAACAATTAACATATATAATATAACACCAATTGACCAAGTATCACATTTCTCATTATAACTTTTTTTTAATACTTCTGGTGCAATATAATATGATGATCCAACTACACTTTTTTCTTTTTTATTCTTATCAAAAAATTTTGCTGTACCAAAATCAATTATTTTAATCCAAAAATATCTATCATTTGTTTTTTTATCAGTTTCAATTTCAGTTATTAAAATATTTTCTAATTTTAAATCTCTATGAACAATATTATTTGTATGTAAATATGCAATTCCTGATAAAACTTGATAAAATAAAACTGCAAGTTGATTCTCATTATATTTATATTTTATTTGATCATATAATTCACCATTTGCACAATAATCAGTAATAATATAATATGAATGTTCACTTGAATAAAATTCAATTATTTTTAAAATATTAGGATGATCTAATTTTTTTAAAATATTAATTTCATTTTTTAATTCTAATTCATCAATTTTATTCTCATCACTTTTAACAATTCTTTTAATAGCAACTTTTTGTTTTGTAAATAAGTTATAAGCTAAATAAACAGCACCATAAGAGCCTTCTCCAATTTTATTAGTTACTTTATATTTCATTGTTGGAAGTCCTTGTGTTTCTCCTATTAATGCATTTATATTTACTTTTATTTTTAATTCGTCTTTAAAAACTTGAGAACCTAATTTTCTCTTTTCTACTAAAGATATTGATCTTCCTCTTCTTCTTTCAAATTTTTCATTAGTTTGAGGTTTATTTTCTTTTTGTTCAAACATTACTACTTTTTTCTTTTCTGGTTTTCTATCTTTTGGAATATTGGCTTCTGAATTTTTTGAAAATAATGATTTATGATGATGTTGTTCTTTTTGTTCTTCTTCTTCATTTTTTTTATTTAATAATTTTGTTCTTGTATCTTTATCCATATTCATTGATAAAGTTTTATGATGCTCTCTTTTTCTTTTAAAGTTTTCTTTATCTTCATTTTTGTCGTCTATATTAAAATTGAATATTGGTTCTTTTGAATCTGGAAATTTTTCCATTATTTCTCTTTGTTCATCAATTGAAGTTTGTTCGTTACCCATTTTTTTTTATAATATAAATTATTATCTAATTCAATTTGTTTTTTTTAAATTTTTTTTTTTATTTTTTGAATTATAAATTTTATTTTTACATACTTCTTAATTATGATATATTTATATAAATATAAAAATATAAATTTTAAATAATTATTATATAGATTTAAATATGAGAAATATTTTTAAATTATTTTTATTTACATTAATTTTAATATGTAAAAGTAATCAAATCTCAGTAAATGAATTATGGGAAATTAGAGAACAAAAAATAAAAGAAGAATATAAAGATAAATCATATTTTTTTATTGACACAAAAAATAAAGTTTCAGAAAATGAAAAAGAAAAAATAAATAAAGCAATGAATAATATTTTTTTTAAATATGGAGTAAGTTCATATCTTTTCTTAATAAATAAAATGGATGAAAAAGATAAATTTATATATAATTTAAATCTTAAAATAAGTAATACTTATTCAACAAAAGAAAAAAATTCAATTATTTCTCTTGTATCAATAGATGATAATTATTTTTATTTATCAATTGGTTCTAATATTGAATGGAAAATTAAATCAAATAAATTAGAAGAAATAAAAGAAAAAAGTGAAAAAGAAGGATATGAAAAATATTTTGCTTTAATTGTAGATAAAATTTTAGATGCATTATATGAAAATGAATTAAAAGAAGATGATGATTATTGGTATGATGAAGATGAAGAAGATGAAGAAGAAGATGAAGATATAAATGAAGATAATAGGGAAGATAAAAATATAAAAAAAAATGATAAAAATAATAATAATTCAAATTATGGACTTTATATTATTTTTGTTTTTTTGATAATTACTATTATTATTGTTGGATTTTGGATTGTACATAATTTTAGAAGAAAATTATTAAATCAAAATATATCTTCAAATATAGATTATATTAATATTTCTAAAGAATAAAATATAAATAAAAAAAATAAAAATTTATTTATTTATAATTTTTAATAAATTTTTTATTTTAAAAATGGAAAAAAGAATAAATATGAAACCTCCTAATGTTGGAAAATTAAGTCAAAATTTTGAAGAACATGGAAATAATATTATTAAATGTATTGATTCTGGATTAGATATTAAAAAAGAAAAAATAAGAGGAAAAGATCCTAAAGATATTACTGAAAGTGAAAAAGAAATATTAAAATGTTCTGAGGCTGATTATATTGCAAAATTATTGTCAAATTTACAAAAAAAAAATATTTTTAAAAAAATTGATGAATGTGTTGAAGTTGAACAAATAAAACCTATATTACAAGAAATAAGAGATTCAACAAATTTAAAATAAATAATAATTAAACTATTTCAAATTTTTATATTTATATTCAAATATATTTTTTTTATTTTTTTTTCAATATAATTTAGAAGTAATATTATTTAAATTAATGTAATTTTCAATTTTTTAAAATATATCAAAAATTATTATCAGTATTGAATTAGAATATAAAATTAAAATATTTAAGATTACAGTTTTAATAATAATTAAAAAAGCTATGTAAAGATTTTATATTTTCATTTACTTAAATTGATTCTCAAATCGAATAGTCTATTTTTTTTCAATTTATCTTTTTTTAATATTTTAATCTTTCTTTTTCTTTAATTCATTGTTTTTTAGCAAATTTTTTTATTAGTTTTTTACTTTTTGTTATTTGAAAATTTAAAGTTTGGATTAATAAATTTAATTAAAATATTGTTTTATTTTTTGAAATTTGTTACTTTTATTATTTGTTTTATATTTTGAATTTTTTATAAATTTGTTTATATTCTATATAAAATTTGCTTTTTAAATATATACAAGATTTTTATTAATTAACTATTCTTTTATTTGATGAATCTTTTACTTTATTGATTCCTATTTTAATAATTCTAATTGTAAAAAACATTTTAATTCAAATATTAAATAATTTATTTATATTAAATTTAACTATTGAAAAATTAGATTATTTTAAAAAACCATTTTTTTCTTAAAAATAATTAATGAATAAATAATTTTTTATTATCATTATTGTCCCAAAACTTCCTATATTCAATTAAAATAAATTAATAATTTTTTAATTTATAAT